>BQNB010132003.1:0-18695 GCA_026074375.1 Tanacetum coccineum | reverse complement strand
GCAACTCATAAATAAGATTAGTAAGCTTTTAAAATATCAAATGAGTACTTCTATGAGAATGATAACAAATAAAACATAACATCCACATACTTTCTCAACAGAAAATCAAACCTTTATAATCACAAGTAAAATATGACAAAACACGACTAAATAAAGGTGGCAATTGAATACACCATTTTAGAGTAACAATTACATTTTAACCGACGATCGACGATCCTATACACAATTAAAGGTCTTGCCGTTTGCTTCATTTCACATTTTGTAGGTTAATGTTTCAACATTTCTTGCAAGTTTTTCTACCATCATATTTCCACCAGCATTGTGTCGAAGCTTAGAATTGCAGCCTTGATAGATATTTAACTACAAAGTTTAGAGTTATCATTCCTAATGACATACATACATTCATAGCTAACATGAAAGTGACATGCATCTAAGTCGTTAAGCAGGCATAAACTAACTTGTATGCCTAAGTGCACTTGCAACATTTCCCAAAATGTGCACTTTTTCTACCACTAAAGTTTTGAAAACTTAATCTTAAGCAGTTGAGCATTGTTTTTAGAGCTACCCTAGATTCTTTTGCAAGCTTATTTTTTGAAATCCTTGGTTGCAGTCACAAGAGTGGAAGTCGTGAAAAGCTGGAAAAGGGTCGCTACATAAGGTAGTTTTACTTGTCACGTGGTAACAGAACTTATGGCTACATTAGTGACGTTATCTATCTTTCCTATGTAAACTTCAACAGATACACAATCATGTCATATAATTGTAAAATGCAAAACATTAGTAGTTAAACATAGTTTTGATGATGCCATTCACATATTTGGCCCACATCATTCTAACTGCCTTTTAAAAGTGGTGTCGCTTTACTTCTGTTCTTTACACTAAGCATTAGGCCTTTATTTTCTCTTGATATCAGCTTACAACATTATTCATATATTTTTTGTGGTAAAACTTGCAGATGCCTGAAACAGGTGTCGCTCAAGAAACATTACAGAATGCTGTTTGTAGAGGAAGCACAGGTATGTCTGAATTAGAGGCTAGACAAATTCTCGGTGTGACCGAAAAGTCATCATGGAAAGATATTGCACAAGCTAGTACTTATAATGCAGAAAACTGTGCATTTAATATTTATAATGCATACAAACTTGGAATATGTATTCATATCTTATCGTTATAAAAACTTCAAAATATGTGACACTAATAGCATATAATAAATAATTATATATTTTTTATTTTTTTCATAGTAATAAGTTAAATTTCTTTATATAAGATTTGTTACCACCTGACCAAAGCCTATCCTGGACAAACTGACCCGTACCAGTTTGACCTTTTACGGGTCTGATCTACCCATTATTTCTACCTCAAGGCATATAAAATTCTATATCGCTTAAATTTTGATTGCATTTCTTGTAATGATTTTAGAAAATGTAAATTGTTGATGTTAAAGTACTTCCTGAACTTCCTATAAAGAACCTGTATAAATATTTACAGTATATTCGCCTCTTTTTATTTCAACTACAATCAATAAAATACCAGTTTCCTTTGGGTTGCGCTTCCGGTCCATCACAGCCATAATGGAACCACTCGATCTTGCCCTGTGAGAGATAACAGTGAATCACTTCGTTAGTTTCAATTAGGGGAAGTCAACTGAAGTGTTAATCGGGAACCTACAATTCTCATTAATCATAATTTCTTTTCTTTCTCATCTCTCTTTTCTCTTTCTCTCTCATTTTCGACTCTCTCTCTCCCTAGTTTCTTTGATTCGTGTTTCGTGTTATGAAGTGAAGTGTTAATCGGAACCTACAGTGTATTAGATATCATGTTACATGAACATATAAGTGGTGTTTGGCAATGTGTCTTTATTTTAGTCCAAACATTAGATATAGCCCACAAATAGCAAAATCTCTAACGCGATCACTGTAAGGGGTGTTTGGCAACATGCGTATTAGATATCATGTTATATGAATATATAAGGGGTGTTTGGCAATGTAAAGTCAGTCGCATCTAACCTAAAAAAATCCAAATGTTTGGCGAAATAGGCTTGGGCTGGAGTTGGGGCTAGGGCTTATATTATAAGCCGAAATTAAAATTTGTATTTTTGTAAACTTGTTTGACAAATGGGCTGGGGCTGAGGCTTATTGTTGCAAAATTACTAAAAATGACATAATTAAATGAGTTTTATTGTATATGTTAGATATTTTTGTGGGTAAATATGTAATTTATGGTTCATAAGCCCCGGGCTAAAGTTTTTAGCCCCTTTTATGGGGCTGGGGCTTATAAAGGCTTCTAACTTCATAAGCCCGCGTGACAAACGGGGCTTATTTTATAAGCCGACTTATTTTAAAAGCCCAAACCCCTATAAGCCCTTTACCAAACACACCCATAATGAATCCAAGTTTAGGTTTGGCCTCTGGTTTAATTTTCCTCAAGACTTTAGATTAGAGCACAGGGAGTCGTGGTGCCAAACTCTTGGTGCCAAACTCCAAAAGTGGTGTCACGTCAGCAAAATGGAGTTTGGCACCAGAAATGCCATGGCACCAGAATTCAGTGGGAGTGGTTTGGCACCAGAATTCTGGTGCCATAGCATTTTTTTTTTCATTTTTTTTCTAAATTTTACATTTTATTCAATTTAAACACTATTAACATTACATAAAATTAAAATAATTATTTAAACTTAATACATTATTAAAACATCATCTACATAAATAAAACACAAACATATCATCTCATTTTTCCATAGATGTTCCACTCAAGGTCTTTTCGAAGTTCGTTGTGAGTTTTTCCTAATCGTCGATGTTCTTTTGATCTTCTAACATGTATGTCCACATCTTTCGACAATATCTAACAAGCGTTCACAGTGATGGATTCACAGATACATTATATCTGAAAGTTAACTTCAAAATCCTGTCTTCCCAATATCATGTTATGTAAAATTATACAACAATACAGGTTCTCTTGAGGGTGCTTGATTGGCATTGAACGCGCGAAGTTGTCGTCTAATTCCCCAACGCCTTGTAGACTTCGAATGCGTTCAATAGCTTTTCTTGCAGCTTCTTGACACTCTCTTAACTGCAAAGGATTTTTCTTTCCCTAGCAACAGAAAATGATTTGCAAAACGTAGACCCCACCTTGCATGGATAAATACCGTCGGCTAAATTGTAAATTTTTCTATATGTATTGCACGTTTACAACAATCGGACACTCTGGAGCTTTATCAGAATTTCATCATCAATTATGGGGACCCCATATAACACATTTATATCATTATTCGCACAAGGTACCCCAAAATATGATGCAAAATCCACAATTTTCTTGATCAGCCCAATTCTAATAATAAGTGCTCTGGGTATTTATGAGTACTCCTTTTGAACTGCCCATGTAAGGCCTTTGGGCAATTTTTCCAATCCCAATGCATACAATCGATACTCCCGAGCATTCCCGGGAGTCCATGTTTTTCTTCGTGCAATTGATATGTTTTTTGATTTTAACGTTGAAGTTGGCATTCTTAAAAATTATTATGATTTAAAAGTGATAATGAATTTAGTAATGTGATCTATCAGCTTTCTAATGTAGTACGTTCAGCCAATTTGCATATACTCTCAAATGGCATTACAGTGCAGTGTCGTATGCCTTTTGGCTATGGCGGGTTGTGCACTTTAAATAGGACCCCCCACCCCCATACTATTACGACGTTCGCATCGATCAGTACTCTAAAAATCCTAAAGTACTCAGGCAGGGGGTTGACTTTATAACTTTAAGTTTCGTGAAGTATTTTATTAAAAAGTGTCGAAACTCATACGATACCTGGCGCCTATACTTTCCTTCAGGATTTTTCGGTTCATACTCGGTCTCACAAATAGGTCGTCGATTAGGCCTTTGTTCCGACCTTCTTCTCGTTCATGAAATAGATATGCTTTCATCCTCCTCTTTGGACCATCATCGAAAACCCCAAGCTTCTTGCTCCACACCAAACACCACTTAATGTTGATTCGGACTCATAAATCCGCATATATCGATATAGTTCGGGTGAAGAATGCATCTAATGATCGTATGTGTCGTTGGGTCGAATAATCGCGAGTTATTGATCAAGATTTGAAAGTTATAATTAGAAGTATTGAAGTAGAAGATGTATTGAAAGTGTGTGTGAAGTATGAAATAAAAATGGGGTATTTATAGGATTTTTAAAGGGGTAAAATTGTGTTTTTGGGGGTATTTTTTTGAATATCCGCTCCCCCTAACGGATAGATTTAAATAAAATAAAAAATTGAGTTTGGCGTGGGCTGTTAGCCACGGCGCGAAGACCCTTAGCGCGAGCCATGGTGTCGTGCGCCGTTGGCCATTTTGGCGCCATGGCTTGGCACCAAGCCAACAACCATGGACTCCCTCCCCTCTAACAATTTTTTTTGTTAATTAAGGGTAGGCCATGCTGGGTTTACTTCAACTCTTTTTTGTCTATTTTTTTGTAATTAAAGATAAGCCATTAATATGATTAGAAAAACTATATTATTAACTTGAAATCTAATTTTCCTTTTTTTTCAATAACACGATTGCGCAGGTTGTAACCATGTGAACACTTTAAGTGTCATTTTGACCCGTTTGACCTGTTAAATAAGTTTTTAAAATGTACTCACCAAAGAACATTTCAATCTATTTGACCAAGACCCAAGTGCAAGAACAGGCATCATGGATCCAAAACGCCCATCGGCACAAATGGATTCGCTCCAAAGGCTAACTGCCCATATCCTTCATCTGCTATTACGACAATCTTGTGCTTCTTGGCAGTTTACAGACAATTCTGCTTGCATTAAACACAAATTTAAAATGAGCTACTACCATATTTATTAGACACTTGTAACATATGTAGGTCTTTATTGATTAGATTATCAACCGTCCTTTTTTATTTGTCCGGTTTTAGTCTAATTGTACATTTTTTTTTGTATAATCGAGTCCATTAATAACTGGGTTTGTATCGGTTTTGTCAATGTTCCTTTTTTGTATATCGAGCCATTTCTTTTGACTCTAACCTATTTATGTTAAGAAAGTTTTGAGTGATATACTGCAATCGTCAGTGAAAATAATGGAAATAAGGACTCGTCCACACATAACCATTTTCTAATGACCAACATGTACAATAATACATACAATGACTAAAACAGGAGAAATGAAGCACGTTTTTTATTTTATGCAAATAACCCAAGAACTAAAGTAGGAATAATCAATAAGCCGTATCCAAGTACCTTTTTCAAATGTTGATAACTATACACATTTCCACATGGATTCCGGGGTTTATAAGGACAATATACAACCGAACCTGACACCATTTAATAATGTTCAGTTCAGTTGACTTACTATACTCACCAGTACTTTGGAATTATAAACAGGAGTACATAAAAAACGTATAGTGTAACTTATTTTTATCTCTTCCAATAATTAAAATATCATAAATAATGTTAAAGTCCAATTTATTGTTCCATCTGTATTCAAATACATGGGATTATCATTTTAACAATCCCTACATTAATTATATCATATACTGTGTTAAAATTCCTATGTATTGTTACATCTGCATGTTTTCATTAGTATTCATTCTATATGATTTAACTTATCTTCAGTGTAGCTTATATTATACTCCCCATAAACATATATGATGTCCTATTTAAGTATTGAATAGAGGATAATGGGCACACACCGTGTTCATTATTTTGACAATGTATATGTGACTATTTAAAGAAAGAGTAAACTCATGAAACTTAACCATTATGTTAGCAGTATGTTAATAAAATTCTGCAGAGATGAAAAACGATAATTAGCGTTTTACTTCATCTTGTTATGATCACAATTTTCGTGTCCATCCATGTTTGACCCATTTTTATTTCAATACATTTGTAAGCAGTGTTGTATATCCTCGCTCGGTGGATACCGTGGGCGGCTCGACCCCCTTTAAGACGTTAAATCGGTCTTGGCGCGCGATTTTATCAGGTTTCTCGGCAGTGACACTTAATTAAACGGAATTAATTTTACAAAAAATTTTAGCAACTATTATAACAAATTAATATATTTTAATATTTTTTTGATAATAGTTTTGCTAAATTACATATTTTTTTATTTATTTTTATTTATTTTAGTTACATATTTTTATACATATGCTGCAAAAAGAAATAATATGATTGATTTTGGTTATATTTAAATCACTTTTGATTAAGGCTCCCACCACATCGTTCTTTTGTTAAGCCCATTGTGTCAGTCACAGTATATGGGCTTCAAATAAAAAAATTCTTTAGTGCTTATTAGGGTTACTGAAAACTTAGTAACAACTTTCTTTCTTCTCCAATTTTTCTTCATGCTCTTCTCTTCTCCATTTCTTAACCGGGATTTCCACCCATCGGAACTCAAATACCAGATATCCTACCAACCAAAAATAGCAATATCTGTTAACGACAGTTGCCTAGGCGGCCGATTTGGCACGTTTTTGCACCCAAATTTTTGACCTAAAACGCAATGTTTGGACACTATTTGCTACTAATCGTAGGCGGCTGGACCTATGCCAAGCGACCCATTTCACACATGTTATCTCGGCAAAAGCCTATGACCGATCATGATTTTTCCAACTCTGGAAACATATGTAAGCCGATAAACTGATTATTTTTGTGTTTATTTCATTTTAGAGTTATATTTGTGTCCTTTAGGTTTAAAATTTTACACACTTACATATTGTATATGTTTCATGTTTCAATTTCAGGGTTTTCGACGGGTGATAAAGAAAATTACGACGTGCGTTAATTGAGAAAATTACAAAAATGATCACTCTTCTACCAGGGTTATTTTCCTACAAGTTATTACCAATACTCATTAATATGATTGCTGAGTATTTTTGGGATTATGTGATGTAAGCATTGAACAAAAAAGAAGACATTAGTATATCAAAAGTGGTATATGTTAGCTTTAAGAAATGAGCATAGGATGGTGCTGGATGAATGTGAATTGTAGATAATAGATGTTTATCAGTTCTTACTGTGGAAACGCAGGCGATATAGTAGGAACACATTCGATCCTTTAAATAGTTGATGTATGCTTACGAACGTTATGTGCGAGCACAGTATATTCGCATCTCACTATTGGCATCTCGAATAATATTATAATTAAAGTTCGATGATGAAGGGAACCTAACTAGAAGTTGGGATAGAACTTACAAACAGTGTTGTAAAAATCGGTCATGGCGGCTGATATATCAGTGATATATCGCTTGGCGGTGGTCCACCGCCACGATTTGTAGCAAATTGGCCAAACTTGGCGTTTTGGTCAAAATCGGCCAAATCGGCCGCCTAGGTCAACTTCGGTTCTGGTATGTGTATTCCGATGGGTGTATCGGTTGAAAGAAATGGAGAAGGAAGAGGATGAGAAGAAAATGGAGAAGAAGAGGTTGTACTAACGTTTCAGTAACCCTTATAAGGATATATGATTTTTTTTGGACACAACATAAGTACTTACCCATTGGGCTTAATAAAGAAATTTGGTTGGGGCCTTAATCAAAAGTGATTTAATAAAAACCAAAAATCAATCCATTTATAGTTCTTTTTGCAAGCATCTGTATTAAAAAATTTCTGTAACATAAAATAAATAAATTAAAAAATAAAAATATGTAATTTATGCAAAAACTTTTATCTAAGACATTTTAAATATCGTAATTTTGTGTAGAAATATTGTATTCTTTTTGATAAATTAACTTACGTATAATTAAGGGTCTCAGCCGAGAAACCTGTAAATCGGTGCCAAGGACCGATTTATCGCTTATAAAGGGGGTCGACCGCCACTGGGTTAACGCCAAGCGTTATTTACAAACAATGCATATTTCCATGGATAGTTCAAGGTTATCATTGTTGCACCTAATACCCTAAATTAATAAGTCGATAAATAAATAATTAATTTTATACCATATATACCTTATTATAATATGTCTTCATCACCTTTATTCCATCTACTCCCCTGTTATTAAACAAATTACAAAACTTGAACAAACTAAAAACAGCAACACGCGCTTTGAAACTTGAAATGAAGGAAAATGGTGTTTATTGATTATCATGAAACGATTGATACATGATAATATTAGAACTGAACCAAAAATCTTTAGTTTCAAAATAAGATTTGTAAAACCCGATGCATATATTACCTCTTCAAGGTCCAAACCAGTTGCATCGCCATCACCAAGTCTTTGTATAAACAGAAACACAACGAAGAGATGAGAATGGAAATAATTGTGATAAGAATCCATTTAAATAAATATATTATTTACTTACTTTGAATATAATACGAATCATATATCTTGAGATTGGGTTAGGGTTTAGGATGAAGGAGATGTTTAATTGGGGAAAATCAAAAGGATCCGAATTTTTATAATTTAACAGATTAGCTCCCTCGTTTGTTTTGGTTATGTATATTTAGCCCGAAAATTGTGGTTCTGTATATTATTTTCACTCTCTCCTTCCTCTCCCAAATGTGTCGTAAGTATACTTCATAAACTCCTCACCTTCACTTCGACCCGCCACCACCCCATCACTACCACCCCATCACCACAAACCATGAATCACCACACCATGAATCACATCATCATCATATTCGATCAATTCATTAGGGTTTCAACAAATTCAACTCGCTTTTATTTTATTTATTTTATTAGAACGGCAATTTTTTCTATCGCACAAATATATATTTCATACATGCCTCCAGCGAGGCTCAAACCCACAACCTTTCGGTTAGTAGGGAACACACTTACCACTAGACTAATAATTCATTCTTTCATCGGTAAATTCACTTTTATTCTTTCATCGGACCACTCGAACCCTAAACGCACTTTTATACATCGATAATTCATTTTTAAGGTTTCAATTATTCATTCGTTGATAGGTAAATTCGTTAGGGTTTAAGTAATTCATTTTTAGGCGATTAGAAGATTTGTTGATTTGAAGGATTTCACGATTAGATGATTATAAGGAGGATTCGACGGTTAGCTTATTTGACGATTAGTTGATTATAAGCTGATTCTATGCAATTTAAAGGTTAGATAACTTAATTTTATTTGTTAATTTTATGCTAATTAAATGATTTGATTATGTGTTTCTGAAGTTCGTTTTGATAATGAAAGTGATTGAATTCATAAGGCGTGTTATTATATTATGTGTATTTGGAATGTTGTTCATGAGGTGTTAGTTCAATGAAAATTGTGAGTTAGCATTTGAATTCGTGTTGATTATGTGAGTTAGGAGATGTTTGCCCGACGTGATTAAATGTGAACTTTATCTTTTAAATAGGGTGATTTGTGTTAGTTTTAGTAAGCGGTTTTTAGAATTGTTAAAAGCCAAGCTAAGGACAGTAGAAGCACTTGAACACGACAAGATTGACTTTATCTCAAAGTTTAAAAGAGTGTGTTAATATTACGAAAGTTGTTATTAAGTGTCGTACCATGAGATAATCGTGTCGTTATAATACACACCACCAGAGTCAATGAAGACTTGTAATGGATTACAATGAGCTTGGATCCTCAAGAAAATAAGAAACAGAGATTCGTAATGCATTATCAATGGCGGAAAGTATGTTAAAAACGGTTGTGAATTTGTTAAAAATGAATTGCACACAGAGAATTAGAGAGAGAAAGTGTTTTTACACATTTTTGGACAAGTAGGAAATGATCTAATGAATTCTATTTAAACTGAATTTGCGCGGGAAAATCTGTTATGAGTAAAAGGGAAGGAGAACACATGTGCACCTCACGTGAGGGATAAATCCTCCACGTGCACCTCACATGCCGACTCTTATACTCATAACAATCCACCCTCCTTGAATGATTCTTGTCCTCAAGAATCAAAGAGTGGAAATTTCTTGTAAACATCAGCCAACAGCCAAATAGCATCCTGAGGGTCTCCATTACTCCACTGAATCAGCCCATAAACAGCCACAACATTTTTTTTCTTTACAATCTTTCTGTCCAAAATCTTAATTGGAGTGACTTCCGAAAGACCATCTTTATCAACTTGGGGTAACACATTTGAAGTATTGGCTAAATGAGTCCCGTGTAATTTTTTCAACTGAGACACATGGAAAACATCATGTATCTGAGATGCAGCTGGTAGCTTAAGCTTATAAGCTAATGCTCCTACTTTAGTAAGGATTTCAAAGGGACCAAAATACTTTGGTGAAAATTTATTTTGCTTTCCTTGTCTGATGGAAACTGGTCTATGGGGTTGTAACTTTAACAGAACCATATCTCCAACTGCAAAGCTCCTTTCAGTCCTGTTTTTATCAGCTTGTTGCTTCATTCTGTTTTGAGCTCTAGCTAAATGAAACTTCCAAACCTCAATAGCTTGTTCCCTAGCCATAAGAGTCCTGTCCACAGCATCCACCTTGCTTAAGCCTCCCACATAAGGAACATGGACTGGTGGTGACTGTCCATATAGAGCTTCAAAAGGAGTAGTATTAATTGCTGAATGGTAGTTAGAATTATACCAAAGTTCAGCCAAAGATACCCACTTAAACCAATCTTTAGGGTGTTCACCAGTCATACATCTTAGGTAGCCTTCCAAACACCTGTTAATGACCTCAATTTGTCTATCTGTCTGTAGGTGATAAGATGTGGAAAGCAACAATTTAACATGAAGAAGCTTGAACAACTCCTTCCAAAAAGTGTGTAAGAATACTTTATCCCTATCTGATACAATGGATTATGGCATTCCATGTAACTTGCAAACTTGGTCCAAAAAGACTTGAGCTACTTGTGTTGCTATAAATGAATGAGCCAAAGGTATGAAATGAGCATATTTGGTCAATCTGTCAACTACCACCAATATAACAGTACACCATGTATTTAGAGAATAGAAGGACCCTCTATGAAATCATAGAGATACTAGTCTAATAGTATAAAATAACAAAAACCACAGTCTTAGGAATAGGCAAGGGTTATAGAAGACCTGGGTATGCAGCAAGATCAGGCTTACATTTCTGACATACCAAACACTCCTTTACATATTGCTTGATCTGTTTTCTTAAACCCTTCCAATAAAACACAGAACAAATTTTATGGGTAATGGTCCTTACCCCTGAATGACCACCAATATCTCCTTCATGGAAATGAGGTCTAGAAGAATCCCTTTCTTATGACTCATATTTTGCAAACCACCAATTATCCTTTCCGATCAATTGGAGCCAATGTGGATAGCATAGTGTCTTTTTTGTCTCCCCCTTTTGAAGTGTTAACCAACAAAAGTGTTTAAGTGTTCGTACTTGATCCAACATACCTTCCTATCCTTTGGTACAAAATCAGTAGTTATAGAAGTAGTATCCATAGTAATAATTCAGTAACATCCTCCCTTCTAGATAATGCATCAGTTGTTGCATTATCTGAGCCCTTTTTATATCCCACCTCATAATCAAAGCCCATTAGCTTGGGAAGCCACTTCATCTGAGCTGGTGTGGTAATTTTCTTATCAACAGTTAACTTAAGACTGTAATGATCTGTTTTGATGACAAAATGTCTGTCTAAAAGATAACCCCTCCACTTTTCTAAAGCCATAAGGACTGCCAAAAATTCTTTCTCATAAGTAGAAAGGGCTTGCTGCCTTGGAGCTAAAGTTTTGCTCATATAATCTATAGGGTGACCTTCTCAAGTTTGTAGGATTGCTCCCAAACCAACACCAGATGCATCTGTTTCCACAACAAAGGGTTTATTAAAGTTTGGAAGTGCTAAAACAGGAGCTTGTACCATAACATTCTTTAGGTAAGTAAAAGCTTGTTGTGCCTCATTGCTCCATTGAAATGAATTTTTCTTAAGCAATTGTGTTAGTGGCCTGCTGATGGAAAGCAAATCTTTGATAAACCTTTATTAATAACCAGTATAAGAAACCCAAAAAAACCCCTCAATTGCTTGATTATTAGTTTGGAGAAGGCCAACATTGCATAGCCTGTATCTTTTTTGGATTTGTGGCTACCCCCTTAGCAGAAATTACATGGCCCAAATACTCCACATGAGTTGTGCCAAACACACACTTACTCTCTTTGGCAAACAAACTGTGCTTTCTCATTGTAGACAACACCATTGAGAGATGTTGAATATGATCTTCCAAACTTTTGCTATAAATCAGGATGTCATCAAAGAAGACAAGGGTAAACTTTCTTAAGTATGCTCTAAACACATCATTCATGAAAGCTTGAAAAGTTAAGGGAGCATTAGTTAAGCCAAAAGGCATAACTAAGAACTCATAATGCCCCTCATGGGTCCTAGAAAGCGTTTTTGGCTATGTCATCTTCAACATGCTGACTTTGATGGTTAGCCTGATCTTAAATCCAACTATAGTAAAAATGACTGACCTATTCCAATTCATCATTAATTCCTCAATAAATTGGATGGGGGAACCTGACTTTGATGGTCAGTTTGTTTAATTTGCCTATAATCTACACACATCCTCCATGAGTTGTCTTTTTTCTTCACCATAACCACAAGGGAAGCAAAAGAACTTTGGTTGTGCTTAATGACACCAGAATCCAACAACTCTTTAACCATTGCTTCAAAAGCATCCTTTTGCACAAGAGGATGTCTATATGGTCTAATGTTTATAGGTTGTGTTCCAGGCATCAAAGGAATTCTATGGTCTTGAGCACTGATAGTGGCAGTTTGGTTGGCACTGCAAATACTTTAACATAAGCATCAATGATTTCCTGAAAGATCTTGTTCCACCTAGAGTGGCTTGCTACAGACTCAAGACATATACATTTGACTGTAAAGTGTTTTTGGATACACATACATCATCATCAACTCTGCATTTTTTGATTTTCTGCTTTTTTAATTTGCCTTCTATCATCCAACCAATGAGTCACATATTTAGTAGTGCCCCTTAAAGTCAACCCTCTTATTGCTATGAACAAATATCATCATCTAACTCTTGAAAGTTCCATTAATGTCCTCCCTAAGTGGAAAGCCATTGGACCCCTAATACCATATCACAACCCCCTAAGGGTAAAAGCATAACATTAGAAGTAAATGTGTGACCATACAACTGCCACTAAAATTTTTTACACTCACTAACAGTGACCATGTGTTTTCTACTAGGTACAGATACTGCCAAAGGACAAGTACTCCAAACTTTACACCCCATTCTTTTGGCCATGTTGACATCTAAAAAATTATGTGTAGAGCCCGAGTCCACCAATATGTGCAACTGATGTTGTTTAGCAACTAATCCAATCACCCTCATAGTTTGAAAAGAGCTAATACCAGACAATGCATTCAAAGAAATATGAGCCTACACTCCTTCATTGACTGTATCTACCAGTGAATCATCAGCATCTAGGAATTCTTCTTCTTCTTCGTCATTATCAGCCAACACAAGTAAGGAGTACAATTGTCCACTACATTTGTGCCCAGGAACATACTTCTGATCACAATAGAAGCATAAATTCTTTGACCTTTTCTCTTCATACTCCTTTTGAGTGAGTTTTTTTCTAACAGATCTTGGTGTAGGAGTGTTTGGTTTAGGCAACAATGCTAACTTGTTAGTAGTTCCACTAGCATTAGATACCCCAAATCTGCTATTAGACTAATTTTTCAAAGTGTGCCACTCTCTTTTAGACATCTTCAAGTGTCGCCTCATGTCAAAAGAGTATCAAATAATAAGTCCTCAAACAACGGTATATGGCCTAAAGCATTCTCACACACATCTCTAGTTCAGCAGGCAATCCCCCTAGATACAAACTAATAGCATATTCTTCACTCACTTTAACTCTACTCAACAAAGTATCAAAAGTATCCGGATATTCTTTAGCAGACTTATCATACTTAGCATTCTTGAGTAAAGCCATAGGATCATCATAAACTGACCCAAACCTTAAGGCAATAACATCTTTATAATCAGTCCAACTAATATTTTCTCCTTTGGTCTTAATCAATTGCCTATGCCACAAAAGTGCTTTATCAAACAAGTGGACATAGATGATTTTTACCTTTTCTTCTTCAAGAGTGTTGTCAATAAGGAAAAACTGATCACACTTGAAAATCCATCCCAAAACATCATTTCCATTGAACTTAGGGAACTCTACTTTGGCCAAACGACTAAACTGATTAGCCTGCCTTGCTCCTTGATTATTCTGAGCCCCTAATCCAACAATCATCTGTCTGATCTGTGCCAAAGCATCTTCCACATACTGCCTAGTCACAGGTTCATCATTTGCACTTGAATTTGCAATAGTACGAGTTGTATGTGCCATTAGAACTTGGAGTATGCTATTTATGAATGAATTTGTGAAATAGTTGTTAACTGTTCTCCTCCATCTTCTATTGATATAGTTAACAACTAATAACCGTTGCTTGGTCAACCTCGCACCAAACAAAACTGATCGTTATTCTAAAAATAGAGGATTTAAGCCTCCGGCGCTGTTCTCGCGATCGCGATGAATGTGTGACAATTGATTGTATTTCTGAACGGAATAGCATACAATTGATCAAAGTATCAGTGTAACACTGTGATCAAAGTATCAAAGTATCAATGTAATACTTTGATAAGAAAACTCAGTTCACTGGAAAGCTAACAAGATCACCGGAATTCAAGCAATTTTACCAGAAATTTAACAGAAATCTCCTAGTAAAGTGCTCTGATACCAATTGATACACACCACTAGAGTCAATCAAGATTGGTAATGGATTACAATGAGCTTGGATCCTCAAGAAAATAAGAAACAGAGATTCGTAAGACTCAATGCATTATCAATGGCGGAAAGTTTTTTACAAACGGTTATGAATTTGTTACAAATGAATTACACACAGAGAATTAGAGAGAGAAAGTGTTTTTACACATTTTTTGACAAGTAGGAAATGATCTAATGAACTTCTATTTAAACTGAATTTGCGCGGGAAAATCTGTTATGAGTAAAAGGGAAGGAGAACACATGTGCACCTCACGTGAAGGATAAATCCCACACGTGCACCTCACATGCCGACTCTTATACTCATAACACGTTAGCGAATGGTGCCGCTGGTGACATTTGATCTGGTTTACGACATTGTTTTTCGGGTGGCGTCAGAATTTGAATATTTTTGTTTGGCTGAGATGTTGGAGATTTAGAGTGAGTGATGTTTGTTTGTTATATTGTATGTTGTATGTGTATGTACGTTTAAATACTCATTGGGGCATTATTATAAGAAATGTAATACTCCTTTCGTCTCATTTTATTGTCCATATTTCTTTTTTGAGATGTCCCAATTTAATTATCCACTACTAAAAATAGATATGAAAGTTTGAGCAAGTTTACTATATTATTCTTGTTTGAAATTATTATTACAAACTTTAAAGAAGAATTTAATTAATTAGCTAAGGGTAAAACTGTCATTCTGTTAAAAAATAAGAAAGAGAAAGCAGCAATAAGTGTATTTTTTTCTTAAACTGTGTGTTTTTTGTCGGAGGACAATAATTTTGAGACGGAAAAAGTATATCATAGTATCTTTTAGATTCCTTATTTTTATTATTACATACTTTCACATATCTACGTATCCTTTTTTAAAACATTTTTCTTAGTTTCATGTTTATTACAGGGTAAGGATAGGATCTATCTACACTAACTCTTCCAACCTCGCCCTGACATTATTGGATATGTTTTTTTTGTTTAATATCGCGAATATGTGTGGGAGGAAGCTTTTAAGAATTAATATATCTTACATTGTGCTAAAGATTGTATTTGTAAATTTTAAAAGGAGGTATGTACGTGTTTGCGTTTGAATTGGATTCATGTTCAAGTTTTGGTCATACCATGCTCCAGTCCAGTTCATCACAAACAAAGAAAATTCATTGTTTTTGTGAGTGGTTGTTTTATTTTATGTGTGAGTAAACATGACATATCATGCTAATTCGATCTCAGTTTCGCCGCTTATGCTTAATTGTTGCTAGTAATTCTTTTCATGTATTCATCATTGCATAGGAGCTACTGTAATACTCCGTAATTAACTTCTACCAAAGCGTCAAATCGACATCAATAATGATTTATCCATCTTTTCAGCATGTTAAACATGCCAAAGGTAAGCACCGCGTTTAAAATATTACTACCTCCGTCTCACATTAAGTGTCCAGTTTGACTTTTTCAAGTCTTTTTTCTTCATCTTTGACCTTAATTATTTCTTTTTATGTTATATGATACTTGATGCAAAATATATGAATTGATAGAGTTTTGAATGTATTTTTCATTGTTATAATTTTCGTTAAGTATTATATAATACAAACACAAATATTTACAGTCAAAGTTGATGAAAAAAGACCTTAAAAATTCCATTGTGGACACTTAATATGAGACGGAGGAAGTAACATTAAACATTTGTACGATAAACAATTTCAAATATCTGTTTTGTTTATAAAAGTTGCACTTTACTTATCTTTTAGCTTCCAACACGTAAATCATATAACAAGCAAAAAAGGTGAAAATTGTTCTAAATTATGTTTTAATACTACTCCTTCCGTCCCATTTTTATTGTCCACGTTTTCTTTTTGGGATGTCCCAATTTAATAGTTTACTACTAAAAATAGATAAAGAAGTTTGATCAAGTTTATTATATTACCTTTGTTTGTAATTATTATTACAAACTTTAAAAAAGACTTTAAATAATTAGCTAAGGGTAAAACTGTCATTCTGTCAAAAAATACGAAAAAAAAGCAGTAATAAATGCACTTTTCTTAAACTGTGTGTTTTTTGTCGGGGGACAATAATTTTGAGACGGAGGAAGTAACATTTTCTTTCAACCAAAAAAGATTAGAGTTAATTACAGAGAGGTTGTTAACCATAACACTCAAGATTGTTATTAGCATTTCCACGTATATAATTGGTACTACTATTGGTACCTCTCATGGCCCACCAAAATAATACACATGTTTTGTACTTTTAATAGTTTCTGTCTCATTTTGTCCCTCACTTATACAGCAGCACAAAATCTTTTATCTGTTACATATTTTTTGTCAGTTTAATATTTTTGATTTGTTAAACTTTATAATTTTTGTTCCGCACTTTCAGTTTCACAGTTTTATAATATAAACAAAATTATAAAAATAAAAATAACAAAAAAATAAAAAAAAATAAAAAAAACCAAAGAGGTACAAATAACTTTTTAGAAAGGTCTTTGTAACCTAACCCATAATGTTTAACTTGTTATATTGAGGGTACAACCAACGTTTTCAGGAATTGGTACTGCTGTGTGGTAGAATGTTTCCTGAAGAATCTGACAAGATTGAGAAATATGTCGGTGGCTTACCCGACATGATCCACAGAAGTGTAGTAGCATCCAAGCCTAAGACAATGCAAGAGGCAACTAAAATGGCAATCAAAGTGATGGATAAAAGAATCCGCACTTTTGCTGACCGTCAGACAGAGAACAAGAGAAAGCAAGATAATAACCAACAACCACAACAACAACACCAAAACAAGAGGCAGAACACCGGCAGGGCTTATGCTGCAGGGACTGTTGAGAAGAAACAATATCCAATCCTGAGCGTTTGGATGGCACATGTGGCCCCAACAAAACAGGTATATTAACCATCATACTCGTGTAGACACGAGGGTATATTAACCAACATATAGCCTCAACAAAACAGGTAGATAACTTCCTAAACCTACAGCAAACCGTATTACAGTCTATTTCATTCGAGTTACAGTTAGGTGGATTAATGCGCATAGAATTTTAAAACCACGTCAAACTTTTTAGCAGAAGATCTAACCTGCGACCTAATAACAGCATCACAATAGCAAGATATCATCAAGTGCTATGAATTAACCCCTCCAAAGGCTTCCACAACTGCATTTCATAGACATAAGCAAGACATAAGCATTTCATAGACATAAGCATGAACTATTAACTATCTAACGATATAGACATAAGCATTTCATAGACATAAGCATAAACCATTACGCGTAGGAGCTGAAATTTGGCCAATTATACTAGATGCTATATTGCGATGTAACAACTAGTAATCAGAGTACATTGAAAAGAGCAAAAGAATAATTGAACAAATAGTTTTACAACTTTTAGCATTGATGGTATACTATATAACGATATAGTACACTACAATCCATCAAAATAACTTCATAAAACTGAACAAAATATTTATATTGATAAAAAAGAGAGAAGAAAAACCTCATCAAATAGACCTTCAACAGCAATGTCGTCGACATCTGACCTCTCCATCCATTGCTTGATTAAATCAACTGCCGGGCTATTTAAGTTAAAACAAGTGAGTGAGTAAAACATGTAATATCACACAAATAGAGCATAAGGATAGACCACTATACCCTAAAAGTTTGTATCTAAGACAATACAAGATGATCCAGGCACATCCATCATCCCCGAATTGAATCCAGTAACTGATCAAGTAGCTGAAGCAATCAGCTTAGCTCACCTTTGGATTGAATGTGCTCCTGCAAGAAGTTCACCATTTTATAATATTAATAACAGAAGGTTTATGAAAGTTTTCTAACCTTCATGATATCTTCTTCACTATTGCAATTGCCGATAATATAACTGAAAGTATGAGAATCCGGTTTGACATTTGAAGCACCCATTTGCTTAAGAACTATCAGTCCATTTTGGAAGTTTTTCTGCAAAAAGAGAATAACGAGAGAGTAAGTCAATTGTGCACAATCAGGCAAAAAAGAACAGTGTGAATGCCATTATGAATACCAGTGTG
>BQNB010132002.1:0-18695 GCA_026074375.1 Tanacetum coccineum | reverse complement strand
ACGGTGTAGTGCGTCGTTGGCACGCCATAAACATGTTATAAGTGAGGATGATGTTTATGTTATACAAGTGTTATAGAGTACAAGCTGACATGTATTTGTGGATGTTTTTTTTAAACATTATATGGATGTAGCAATTTTCTAAATTGTGTCATGATGATGGATAAAGCTTAGAACTTTTAAATGATTTTTTTACTTTAAATAACTTACTTTTCAAATAACTTTAATAATCATGATAAATTAAAAAAAACTATTACTCTCTTCGTATTAAAATAAGTGTTCAGTTTGATTTTTCAGAGTCAAACTAGTTTAACTTTGACCTTAAATATATATTTTTGTGTTATATAATACTTGATGAAAAATATACCAATGAAAAATACACTTAAAACCCAATCCATTAATATATTTTGCATCATGTATTATATAACACACACATAAATACTTAAGGTCAAAGTTGAACCAGTTTGACTCTGAAAAGTCAAACTAGACACTTATTTTGGGACGGAGGTAGTAGTATCATAACTTAAAGTTCATTTAACACCGTTAAACCTTACCATCGTGTTACTTGTATGTTTGGGAAGGGGCTTATTAAGGTTTATCGAGGTTTGAGTTTTTAAAATAAGTCGGCTTATAAAATAAGTCTTGTTTATCACACGGACTTATGAAATGACTTATAATTCATAAGGCTGAGTGTAGTGGTGACCGCACAGGCGAGCGCCGCCAACTCAGCTTTCTCTCTCCTAGACCACACAAAGACCAAACACACGTAATGGTGACCGCACAGGTGACCGAACAATTTAAAAAAACCCATTACATTAATAATTAAATATTACAAATTAAAATACGGAAATAAAAATACACGAAAGAAAATACGGGAAAAAAGTACGGTAATAAAAATACGAAAATAAAATATTACAATAAATTAGTGTGCATTTGTTCGATGCCAAATGTGTTCCACTAGATCGGCTTTAAGACTAAGATGAGTTCTTCGTCGTGTATTTCTCTGATAACTCGTAGCCTATCTTGTGCCGATTTTACAGGATCATTTTCACGATGTTGTTCCTCCGGATAATAATTGGGAGAGATCGCCTTTTTTTTTCTTTTGCGAATCATATTATGTAATATGATGCAAGTGTACATCAAAAGCGTAATCTTTTTAAGACTCATAGATCGTGCAGGAGTTCTTACGATAACCCATTTTTTCTTTAGCACGCCAAACGCTCGTTCCACATCCTTTCTTGCTGCTTCATGCGCTTGCTTATATCTTATTCGTTTCACATCATTTGACCCTGGCTGTGCAATAGACTTCATAAGAACAACCCATTCTGGATATATCCCGTCAGTCAGATAATATCCCCATTTATAATTCACGTCATTAGCCACAAATGGAACCTCTGGTGCTTTTCCCACTTTAAGATTATTTAAAACAGTCGATTGACGTAAAATGTTAACGTAATGTGACTGCAAAACACCAAAGAGGCTTGCCAAATTATAAATTTGTGATGCACAGCCGTCTAATAAAATGAATGGCTCTGACCCGGAATCACCCCTACTGAATTAAGCATAATATGCTTGTGGGCATTGAGCCCACGACCATTTTGTACAGTCTATGCTGCATATCATACCAGGAAACCCATGTTTTTCCTCGTGAAAAGCGTAGAGTTTTTCGACGTCGGTTTGCGTAGCCCTACGCAAAAACTCCTCGCCATATAACTCCATAACCCCGTTACAGAAAGCCATCAAACAATCACGAGAAGTTTTATCACCGATTTGTAAATAATTCGTCTAGAGAATCTGGAACAGCGCTGTATGCTAGGTGGCGAATCGCGAAGGTACACTTCACTAAAGCAGAGATACCAGCTTTTCCAATAGCATCACGACCTTCTTGAAAATAAGGGCAGTTGGCAGACAAATCGCGAACAATGCGTGTGAACAGTGGTCGGTCCATTCGGAATCGTTTACGAAATAACTAGTCGTTGTAGAATGGTTTTTTAGCAAAGTAAACATGCACCAGACGATAATGAGAACCGTAACGATCTCTAACAATATGGTTTCGTTGGTATTTTTGGATTGTAGGAGTAGATGCTTCAATAACCAAAGCAGCGTTTCTTAAAAAACCAGAGACTAAACTATTCACTTCCGGTTCATCATCCGTATCATCGAAAAATAAGTTCTCGGAATTCATTTGAGACATAATGTTTGTAGTGTGTGTTTTTGATAAAAAGTGTATATGTGTGAAAATATAAAAGAAAATGTTAGGTTTTATAGAAAATAAAAGGGGTTAATTTTTTTTAATATACAAATGTAACAGCTACTTTGTGAAACAATTTCACTTAAATTGCCTCGTTTTTTCTATATTTCTCTTTTCTCCTTTTTTTTTTTTTATTTTTTTATTTCTTTTATTTTTTCATTCCTTTTTTTACTTTTTTTTTTTTTTTTTTATCTTCTTCCTTCTGCCCCTTTATTTTTTTTCTTTTTTTTACTCTGTTATTTTTTTTTTTCTTTCTAGCGTCGTGTCTCAGACCGAAAGAATGAAAGGTCGGGGGGGGGGGGGATGCGTCCTCTTTGTCTCTCGTAATGTGGGGGTGGGGGTGGGGGGGGGACGCGTTCGTTTGCAGCCACCTTGGACGACCGACCGAACAAGGTCGCTCCATTACGTTCAACCTAAGTCTCTATAAGCCTTAGCCCATAAAGAGGCTAAAAACTTTAGCCCAAGGCTTTTAAACTTTAACTTACTTATATACTCACAAAAATATATAACATATACTAAAAAAGTATTTCAATTATGTCATTTTTAATAATAAGCCAAATTCTCAGCTCATTTACTAGACAAATTAACAAAAATAAAAATTTCAACTTTGGCTTATAATATAAGCTATAGCTAACATATTTCTCATTTTCTCACCAAGAGAGGACCGTACGGACACTTTCAAATAAATTCCTTTTTTCGCTTCACTTCAAAACAGCGTAGGACCCACCTTGATAGAGTAGCAGAGTTCAACTGCCATTTTCCAATTCCAATATCACAACAAACCTATCGGAAAATAGCTCCGGTTTGTGAACCCGCATTATTATCATAATTTTTCTGATTTCATTTTTATTTTCCCGCCTTTTTTTCTCAAAAGAAGGCTCACTATTGAGTCAGGCTCCACAGCGTGCCGACTTTAGTTCTCTACTTTTCCCCTTTAGGTCTCGGTCAATAAAGTCGTCTGGAAGAAGTAAGGAAGGATAGTTGAGGGTTTTTTTTTGTAGAGAGTTTTGGGGGTCTATCGACACTTCGACGAGCAATTGTCAGTTCTGGGAAAGATACTTGAGGATGGATGCGTTCAAGGTGCTTTGTTGGGATCGTCACAGCGGGGTGATATTCGCAGGTTGACTCCGCTTATTCAAAGGACTATACCTTTGTTAAGGTATTCTTCTTCTTCTTTACTCTTTTTAATGATTTTAATTTGCGGAAACAGATTGTTTGTTAGTGTAATTTAGGGGTTGTTTGTTTCGGTTTATGGCTTATTTGGTTTTATAAGCTCACTTTTTGTGGCTTATTTTGAAACTTTTCGGCTTATATAACAATTCATTATGATATATTAAACTTATATAAGCCAGAAATTTTCAAAATAAGCCACAAATAATGTTTGACTTTGCAAGTTCATGTGGCTTATAATGTAGATTAAGGCTTCAACTTCTGCTTATTTACTCATTTATTTATTGATTTAATGATTTTAATTTGCTGAATTATTGTTAAATGGAAACTGATTGTTTGTTAGTGTATTAAGTTTTGCTATAGTGGACTAACATGAGTAATGAATTGCAATTTCGAAAGGAACATTCAACTTCTATTGGTATTCGTTGCTCATCAAGAAAAAATAAATAAATATGCGTCTCAATCTGATGTTAGGCTTGAGGCATCAAACTTATTCAAGCTAATATGTTTCCATGCTTATCAATCTAATATGTCGATTCATCTTGGATACATAAGTATTTCTTTTGATGGCAAATACAGGGATTGTTTTGATGCTATGTACAATTGTATGTTTATGGAAAAAGTATTTCTTAAAATTTTCTAATTACAGTATGACATTACAAATCCTTTTTTTCTCTCTTAAATGATAGGTACCTTGATGAGGAGGATCGTAGGATTTTGGCTGAAGACTTTTGTGTCACAGCTGATGACATGTATGAGGTAACCTTCCATCCACATAATTAAACACACTCATGCCTTAATGAAGTTTAAAATTAACCTGCATTTTTCTCACTCCAGTATGGCCAAAAGATCTGCGTCACAATTGCAGAAAATGCATGTGAATTTGGTCTACCTATACTAACAAATCTTTTGGATCGAATGGCTCAAACAGCTAAGGTAATGCGTTGGTATTATGGTTTTATAACATACTGGAAGAATATGTTCGTAACATTATTTTATGCCTGGCAATTTGGCAGATTCGTCCAACGAAGTTTCTTGAAATTTTCATGGGTGTTTCTTGTGATGTGGTAAAGAAACTTGAAACTAAGTTCAGTTTCAGTCCTATGGTAGCATCTCTCTTTGAAGATTTAGAAGCTAAATATTTTTCAAAGGTATGATGAGTATTCATGAAAAATCATAATGAATATTTTTATTTAGAATTTGTTCTAGTTTTGACAAAGTTTTGGCTTGTGGTTCCAGGATTCGCTAGTTAGCACCGTCCTTAGTATCTGTAGTAAGGCATTACGTGCCAAAGGATTGGGTGCCTTGGGTAAACTGGAAATGGAATTGAGGGATTTCAAGGGTATCGATATAGCATCGAAAACCAAAAATGCTTATGTGTATTTGGCACTAGACTTATTGTTTCATGCCATTTGTAAGCTGGTAATGAGGTTGAAAAAAGATCTACTTTCCATGGATTCGGGCCTACCTAATGTTCACAATGCATTGCAAAGCTTTCAGAGTTTGTTTATCAGCATGAGGTACACATTATGCTAAACTATAGCGTTTGACTGATTAGCTGGAAAAATACAAACTGGTAAGCTAATCACTGTGATGAATGCAGTAAATCTGAAAGTTGGAAGGAGGCTCACGTGGAACAAGAACTGCACGTCATGGTTACCGTGGTTTTGTATACTCTAAAAGTTATAAACAAGGAAGACGTGGAGGTTTGCTGTTTCTTATTTGTAGTATCATGATAACTAGGGTTGTATTCTGTTATATTTGTCTTTTTTTTATTGCAACACATGTGGTTTCAAGATCCATAGTATATTTTTTAGATAATGAATCTATTTACTCGTTTCAGGACAATTTTCCAAGGGAAATTCTTGTAGCTGATTCATGTGGCCTAAAAGACTTCAGATTTGCTATAATCCATTTGTTTAGACTTGGTAAAGCTATTGGGATTGCTAGTCGCTTAGATGAGGTACTACGACATAGATCCTTAGTATTGGTAGAAGGGTGGGAAATAATTGGTTGTGAGTGCATGTACATAATCAAAACTTTGAATAACTCGTGACAAAGTTTAAGATGTTGCTTGTGCATATGTGTTAGTAACAACCTCAAGTCGCACAAAACATGAAATGCTTTATGATGTTATCTAGTGAAAACTAAGAAATGAAATAAATATACAAAACGCACCCACTTCAATGAGAGTCCATATATCATGTATGGAAACTTAAATACCTGTCTTTTAGTTTCAGTGTTGATGTCATTATAAATGTTATTGTATTTGTGTAGGCTATAATGTTACTACAACTATCTTGCAAATCAGCGTGGAAAGGAATCTTAGTCTTCTGTGAGTCACCTGATCCTAAGAGTGATGAAATATACTCTCTCATCACTGATACATGTGCAACCAGTGGCATTTTGATGTGCATGCTACATGATGAGACCGAGATAATCAAGACCCTCGAATATAATCTAATGAGCTGGTTTGATGCCCAATTATTGTGTGAGGAAACTCCGTCGCCTTTAGCTATCGTTGAAGCTTGGGTTTATGTATGTCAAGAAACTGTGATCTTGAATTTGATATTTGTTTATGGATTTTTTTTTTCTTATCTTAGTTATTATCTTGTAACCAGATACAATATAAGGGCAACCAAGACCCTCAAGCTTGGGATAATATTGAAACAACGCATGCATTGATGTCATCCTTAGACAAGATAACAATTGACGCACTTCAGATGTTAACAGAGCAGGTACTCTTCCTACACGTTTATCCTATTATTCTAGAATGCCAACTCAAAATTGTTGGAAACACAAGGGCCTTTTAGGCTTATATTAGATGAAGAGATGAACACTTAGAGAACTTTTACAATGTCACTCTATTGCTTAACTTTTCTTTTTCTTGGTACAAATGCTTACATACATCACCTATATATACTTGTCCATGAAAGATTCTTGACTCGAGATATTTTCCATTGTCTTCTAGATAATTCCGACTTCATATATATCTATATTCTAGATATTTCTTACTAGATATTTCTATCACACTTATGTAAAATCTTCTACACACTTCTATAAATATTTTCTATGATCATTCTTCGACTTTCTAGAAACTTCTTGATAATGGGCTCGGGCTTTTATGTATAGTCCAATCTTTATTGGACTAAATCAAGTTTATGATCCAACACCCCCTTTAAACTTGATTTCCCATCTCCAAGCATCATCCTTTGTCTTGAGAAATCTCTCTCGTTGAGCGGCTTGGTGAAGATATCTGCAACTTGGTCTTTATGTATCACTCGGACATCCTTCCTTGCAATACAATCTCGAATAAAGTGATAAACGAGTGTTGATATGCTTACTTCGATCATGGTAGACTGGATTTTTCGCTAACTCGATTGCCGACTTCACATCCATTTGGTGGATTTTCCACCTTTTGCCACAAGTCATGCCTTGTACTTCTCCACTTAGCCTTTGGCATTTTTTCTTGGCCTTGTATACCTACTTGACTCCAATAGTCTTTTGGCCTTTCGGAAGGGTTGTCAACTCTCATGTATCATTCTTTTCTATTGACTTTATCTCCTAGTCCATGGCTTGTATCCATTTCTTGCTTTTCATGGCCTCTTTAAAAACTAAAGGTTCACAGTCAGCGTATAAACAAAGAAGGGTTATTTCATCTCGTAGAGCTCCTGCAAACTTCTTGTCTTTGGTTCTCCATCACTTAAACTTAAAGGCGAGTCTTGGGTTAGAGTTGGAGTTGGACTTTCATGTTGTCGTTGGACTTCTTCACCTGATTCATCTGTCTCTTCTTCGTCAGTGATAGGAAGAAAGTCATACCTTTAATTTTCCGTAATGCTCCAATCCCATGATCCTTCTTCGTCGAACTCCACGTCTCTACTCACTACTACCTTCTTTGTGACTGGATTATAAAGCTTATAACCTTTTGACTGTTTGTCGTAGCCAACGAACACATGCTTCTCACTTCTATTGTCAAGCTTGGATCGCCTTTGGCTCGGGACGTGGACATATGCTATGCTCCCGAATATCCTTAGATGAGATACGGTAGGCTTCACCCTATTCCATGCTTCTTGTGGAGTCTTGTTGTCTAAACTCTTTGATGGGCACCGATTCAATAGATATACTGCACAATCAACCGTTTCGGCCCAAAAATCCTTTCACATCTTCTTACTTTTCAACATGCTTCGGACCATATTGAGAATGGTTCACCATATTGAGAATGGTTCTATTCTTTCTCTCCACCACCCCATTTTGTTGTGGGGAGTAAGGAGCCGTTAGAAATCTCTGAATCCCATTATACTCACAAAATTTGTTAAATTCTTTTGATAAGAATTCTCCACCTCTATCTGATCTCATGGATTTAATCTTTAAACCTTTCTCCTTTTCAACCATAGCTTTAAATTTCTTAAAAGCTTCAAAAGGGATTTTTCTTTTACAAAGTATACCAAAGTTTTTCTTGAATAATCATCAATAAAGAGCACATAGTGAAGATTCTTACCATGGGAGGGTGGAGTAATAGGACCACACAAATCCGTGTGAATTAGTTGTAGAGGCTCCTTAGCTCTTGATGTCGCTTCTTTCGGAAACGAACGCCTAGCATGCTTCCCAAGAAGGCATCCTTCACACATTTGATTGGGATGATCAATTTGATCTAACCCTTTCACCATTCTCTTAGAAGATAATAACTTTAAGTCACCAAAGTTTGAGCGCCTGTACCTCATGTGCCAAAGCCATGAGTGATCCTTCAAACAACTCTTTAAGCACTTAGCTTTATCATGTTTGAGGAATGAACATTCGGTTTTTGGTCATAGGCACTTTTGCTATTAGCTTTCCTTCCGAATTTCGTATTGCAGCACTACCATCTTTAAAATGAATACCTTAGTTTTTCTCTAATAGTTGTCCCACGCTTAAAATGTTACTTTTAAGGTTGGGCACATTGTATACGTCTGAAATATATTGGTGACTTCCATCTTTAGCTCGAATAAGTATTTTACCTTTTCCTTTCATCGGTGCCTTTGATTCGTCTCCAAAAGGTGACATTACCTTTACTTTTCTCCATCTCCACGAACAAGTCTTCTTCACCCGTCATGTGGTAAGTAGCAGCAGAATCTATATGCCATGGTTCTATCCTATCTTCTTGTTTGTCATGTCTCGCCATTAGCAAAGTAAGCTCATCTTCATCTTCTACCTCCACAAAATTAGCTTTTTCTTCCACTTGTCTTGAGTTAGTACACTCATTGGCATAATGACCATATTTGCGACAATTGTAGCATTGTATTTGGGGCTTACCTCCTCTTTGAGATTGAAAGCCTCCACGGCCTCTTCTATATGGAGACCATTGGTTCTCATCTTCTTTGTTGACATCTTCTCTTCCTCTTCCTCGTCCCCGACCTTGAAAACCACCATGACCACGAAAATGACCGTGTCCTCGTCTTTGCTCTTTTCCATGTAAAAATCTCTTTTCTCTTTCTTTGAAAGAGACTTTTGAGTATAAAGCTTGCTTTAAGGGTTCTTTCCCCCTTCTTTTCTTCAACTTCTCTTCATGGGCTTGTAAAGATCCCATGAGTTGATCGATGGTCATAGATTCGATGTCTTTTGACTCCTCTATGGCCACAACAATGTAATCAAAACTTGGTCGCAAAAAGCGAAGAATCTTTTCTATCACCCTTGTGTCACTCAAGCTTTTACCATTTCTCTTTATTTCATTTGAAATGGTCAAGACACGAGTGAAATAATCCGAAATGGTTTCGGATTCCTCCATTTGGAGTTTCTCGAACTCTCCTCTAAGAGTTTGAAGACGTACCCTTTTCACCTTATCAATTCCTTTGAAACCATTTTGAAGGATCTCCTACGCTTCCTTAGAAGTGGTTGCATTTGCAACTTTCTTAAACATCGCATCATCAAGACATTGATAGATGAGCGTAAGAGCACTTTGATCATTCTTTCTTGCCTTTTGCAAATCCACCCTTTGGGCGGTATTCAACGAACTTTTATCATCGACTTTCTCAATACCTTTCTCGACAATCTCCCACACATCATGTGAACCAAGTAATGCCTTCATCCGAATGCACCAACTACCATAGTTATCTTTGCTAAGACGAGGAAATTGGAACAAGTTCATTGCACTTGACATCTCGATCTTCTCGCTCTAGCTCTGATACCAATTTGTTGGAAACACGAGGGCCTTTTAGGCTTATAGTAGATGAAGAGAGGAACACTTAGAGAACTTTTACAATGTCACTTTATTGCTTAACCAAATGCTTACATACATCACCTATATATACTTGTCCATGAAAGATTCTAGACTCGAGATATTTTTCATTGTCTTCTAGATAATTCCGACTTCATATATATCTATTTTCTAAATATTTCTTACTAGATATTTCTATCACACTTATGTAAAATCTTCTACACACTTCTATAGATATTTTCTATGATCATTCTTCGACTTTCTAGAAACTTCTTGATAATGGGCTTGGGCTTTTATGTATAGCCCAATCTTTATTAGACTAAATCAAGTTTACGATCCAACAAAAATTCTCTCATGTCTCAACTTGTATATTCAAATCTATATACAATTGAGGATTTGACTAACAATTACTACTATTAGCAACTGTTGAGATTGGTTACTGTTTTGTTCAGGAACTTGAAGCATATGGAGACATGAAGGATTTAAATTCAAAATTATTTGACGTGATGGAAAAGAAGCTAACTGAACTTCTTAATAAAATTATTAGATTAGGGAAATCAATCAATCTTATTCAAAAGGCAATGGAGTTGCTAAAGGTTAAAAATCTGTGTGACTGTGAAAAGTTTACGTCTGAAGCAATCAGTATAATGGTGAGTTAAAAGTAACTATTGTTGAGCTCTTAATGTTCGTTCATGAATATATTATCCACATAATAATTGTTTGCTTATGAAATGACATTGGAATCAGCTTAAGTTGCTCGAGGAAAGAGAAGGCGACTTATATCCACTTCATTCTAGATTAGTAGAGGCTTGCTCTTTACGTGCTTTATGCATGCAAGAGGAAGATTTCCAAATATCTGTTGTAATACCAGTAAATTTTATTCACTTGTATATTTATGTCTTCTTTCTATTATTTGTTACCAGTATTTGTTTTTATTGATTCATTCTTTTATTTGCTTTGTGTAAAACAGATATATTGAACGATATTAGCCGAGCTTTGATGTTTTGGTCTCAAATGCCTACACTATCTAAGAAGGATGTAAACCTGTTATTCCATATGTTTGATTTATTAACAGTCAAGGTTAGTTCATTTGGTTAAGTTTTATTTTAGGCCAGTTATAAAAGTACATCTCTATATAAGTACAATATCTTTTACATACAGGGAAACCTCAAGCATCATGCACAGATATACAGGATTATGCTGAATTACTTTGACATGAAGAATGCTGATGGTTTAAAGGATTTGTGTTCATCTATGGAAGTCCAGAAGACTTTCTCATGCTATATGTGGTTCACCAGTCTGTGGCATATTTCTTGACAAATTATCTGGATGCTGTAATTGGTCGGATGATGTGGATACTTGGAAAAGAGGCATGGAGAAAATAGATGCAGTTGGATTTGAACACAAGCTAACCCTTACCACACATGTTCCGGATCATCAAGACGCTCCTATGAATTTCAATATCAACCAAGTGGAGGAATTTTCTACTGATCTTATTCAACGTGTATGAACCTTAAATTTATAAACCAAGGTTTCTGTTATTACATTTAAACATGCTGATTTTTCATCCGCCACACTGCTTTTATTGTAGGAACCTCTTTCGAGTTATGATCAGTTTCTTGTTGGCAATCTATATTATGACATTGCAGAATCGATGATAGCAGAGGGATCAATGGTCAAGGTAAATATTATATTCTTAAATCTTGTACTTTCAAAGCTAACAAGCCTTCCTGATCTATACTCTCCTCACATTTTTAATAACTAATCTGTGTGGATCACACTAGGAAGAGTTTTCATACAATAAGCATTCTCAAGTAATTCTCGCATTCGTTGTATTACGTATATTTAGATGCAGCAGACACTATAGCTTTAAAATATGAGTCACGCCTACACTTTTTTCATTGATTTGTTAATTAGTCAGCTGTGCCATGGTCAAAGAGAGGTAATGCTTCATCAACTTGGATGCGAAAAACGAGCTATTTGCGCATCTTTTAGTGTCTAAAAATATGTTTTTGTACTCTATTCGATCTCTTTTTCTAAATTCGTGATTTTCAGTTTCAAGCCTCCCCTTGAGTGACAGTTCCATTTTACCTTTTCTCACTTCCTAATTCTAAGCATGCTTTTGCTCGGGTATATTTGTTTGAGAGTAGAATAATCTATCGACTATAAGTACATTAGTGGATGGGATTTACTGCTGTATCATCTTACTTTATAAATAGATAAAGTGATCAGAAGTTTCTTGGATCACTCTGTTTTCAGAAACAACTCTGCCGCTTTCAAATATGTGGAAGAGTGCAAACAGAGAAGAGGCCACGTAATTTATACATCTTATTGTCTACTTTGACATATAAACCTATGGACTCACAACACCCATCTTTCCAAATAAAGATACTTCAATTTAAGCACTTCCTGTAAATTGCTTTGCTGTCTTAATATTTTTCTGATGAGATCTCTGTTGTGTTTAGGCTCTGCATTATGCAGAGGAAGCCTTCAAAATGCGCACGGAACTTCTTAACAAAATGTTTCACATAGAAATGCAACAGGAGGAAACAGTTGATGATGATGAAAAAGTCAGTAGGAGATACAATTATCAAACCTTCACCATGTCTCCAGAAGTGGCTACAACAGTCTGGTCACATGATGAAGGTTCAGGCGACTCTCAGAACTTTGTCCTGACTCCATGGAACACTCTCCAATGCTTTCTGGAAAGCAGTTTACAGGTTTAATCTTTACATCTTATGTTTTTCACTGAATCCAAAATTTGTCTTTATGTTGGTAAAACTATAAACTAATTTTGATGTTATTCAGTACGGAATTCTGGACGAAGATGTAGACACCGCCGAAAAGATTTTGGTAGGTGGGATGAACATCTCATCTTTACAAGGCCTAAGGCTATATTCATCCCGCTTTTCTTTGGCTCTAGGTACGTACTCCTCTTGTATATACTTTTTTGACTCCACACCTCTTGACGTGTGTTAGTCTATCAAATACATTAATTATCGCTGGAAATCACGGTGTACTTTGGGGAAGAGTTCTTGTAAAATAACTTCCTTAAAGATAAGACATGATATCATCTTCTCCATCTTAAGATTAATCGATACATACAAACGTGTATCCTTATTTAAAAAAATGAAAACCGAATAACTTGCATCATATTTAAATTATTGATGAAACGATTTGCATGTTCGTTAAATTATTGAAGAAACGTACTGATTAGCATCGTCGTCATCGCAATCATCATCATGGTTGAGGCATCGATCATCATCGTTGATTTTTGCATGAGTCACCATCATCGTCGATTTTAGGTCAATCGATCATCTACAACAAAATAGTTAACTTTTCACACTTATTAAGGCACATGTTCACACTTTATAGTGTGTGGATTTAAAAAGTTCACACTTAGTTTGTGTAGTTTGTGTGAACAAAATGGGTGTAACAAATAATTTCACACTTGTAAGTGTGAAGATTTATAAAAAGGTTCACACTTTTAAGAGTGAAGATTTTGAAACAATATGATTCTAACACAACTCCCTCACACTTTTAAGTGTGAATAATTTTTTCACACTCATAAGTGTGAATATGTTCAAAAAAATTCACGGTTTAAAAAGTGCGAAGAAAAAAGTGTGAACAAGTGACCAATTTGTTGTAGTGTCGTCATCATCATCGCGCGTAAGATTTCGACATCAATACGTAAAAACATTATCGAACAATATAAATAATCGAATAACAAGAATCTCGTGGATTTGGAACATTAAACATGATTCAAATTAAGATGAGAATAATAAACGAACAAAAAAAGATGTAAGTCACCAATTGGTCATCATCAACAAATTCGGCTATGAAACTATGAATGAAAGAGATAAATGACGTACAGATAATTTCCCGTCATTTAAGTGGTAACTGTTAATATGTTTAGATGCAAAAGAGTGCGAAAATACCAAAAATAACCCTCCATCAAATATCTCAAGGCTTTACAAGTTTAAATATTTTACGAAACTGCAACACCAATTATTAACCTTTGATCAAGTCAAAATTAGTTAATCTAACGGTGGTTATGATCTCCTACATTTTTTTAGCTTAATATAGTTTTTTACTTGAACTCTTCCCGTGTACTTTGAGGCAATTCCATATTTACACTAGTGTAACTATGGGTAGATATGGAATTGTGTACATGTGTAAATAATGGGTAGTTATTGTTGGAAAATGATAATGATGGGTGAAAATTGTTCAATAAATAATATAATTTCTTCTGAAAATTGTTTATATTTAAACTAATATTAAAATTAAGATAAGTAACCACCTTTAACACACATGAAAACTAGTTAGTAACACCTTTAACATACAAACTAATTATATATATACACATTTACCATTACACTAAATGCCAAAATAGTAACGGGCTTTACTGTTCATCGATGAACAGTGTAGTCCACATCGGCCAGGCCCGGTGGTTACTGTTTATCGGCCCAATTTTTTTTATACCGGTGGTTACTGTTCATCGGCCGGGAAAAAAAAAAACTTTATACTCCCCCCTTCTTTCGCCAAAAACAAGAAGAAAAAAAATTACGTTTACGACTTTCTATTGGCCTGGGCCAAAAAAAATAAAAATATCCCCTTTATTGAAAAAAAAAATTGTCGTTTAATATGAGAAAAAAAACAAACTATTAAACATGAGACCGAAGAAATTAACCCGAACAAAAAAAAAAATGCCCCGCAACGATGCGCGAAAAAATAACGCCCGCAGCAACGCGCCGGTAATCTTTGCTTGTTTTTACATATTTTATATTATTGTTAATCATCTAATGACATGGGTATCTATTTTTCCATGTGATGTTGAGATTTGAATCTTGATGATCAATATAATTACATAATGATTGCTTCATTATAATGTAAAGAGTTAAGTACATTTTTGGTCCTTGTGGTTTGGTGCATTTTCTCACTTTTGGTCCAAAAATAAAAAAAGGTTTGGTTTTGGTCCAAAACACATAGTTTCGTTCCACTTTTGGTCCAAAAGACATAGTTTCGTTACACTTTTGGTCCAAAAGACATAGTTTCGTTTCACTTTTAGTCCAAAAATTTTAGTGCAAATTCACGGGATTGGACTAAAAGTGGACCGAAACTATGTTTTTGGACCAAAACCAATCATTTTTTGAATTTTGGACCAAAGTGAAATCGCACCAAACCACGAGGACCAAAAATGTACTTAACTCTTAACTTAATTATTAAAGTTTTATGCATTATTTTTTCCCGATTATTGAGGAAAGCTATCCCCAATAAAAATATCATGTAGTACGTTGAACTTTCTTATGGTAGTGTTTGGCAACAAACATTTAAGAGCGACAAGCGATAAGCGGTAAGCATTTTAGATAAAAAGTTTTTTTGGCAACACATCAACAAGCATTTGAATATTGTTTAACCGCTTGAATCTCAAATGCTTATTGAATAAGCATTTCAGAATTGCTCCAAGCAGTTTGTCATACAATTACGTTTATATCCTCAAATATAAAATTTATAATTTCTTTAATTAGGTTATATGCCCTTTTTCGTAATTTTAAACTTTTTAATTACAACTTACAGCTACGTTACCAAACACCTTTTTTAAACAAACAACTACTCTTATTTTACTGCTCCTTCTACTCCTACTGCTTACTGCTACTGCAACGTGTCACCAAACATACCCTATATAGAATCATGGTTCTAAAAGGCACGCTATGGTGCCGCTAAGGCCTCGTAAAGATGTGAGGCGTGACCTCCATGCTACGCAATAGACCAAGGCGTAGGCTTAAGGCGTGACGTAAGATGAGAAGTGGAAAATGTGATGAGTCGTGATGCGTGGAGGCTTTTTTTGAATTCAATTTCAATAAAAATATTTTTTTTATAGAAATGAAAAAGATTACATGCAAAGATAGTTTATTGACTTTATTCCTTATGTATGACACTTTTTGTAAACTCAATATTTTTGAAATATGATATAAATACATAAATTTATAATTATTTTTATATTTTGTGCCGATTTTTGTCACGCCTTAAAAAATGCCATGACTCGCCATGGCTCTTAAAGCGTGAGGCTTTGTCATGCCGTCACGCTACGACTCACGCTATTTATAACCTTGTATAGAACTCACGAGTCTCTACGGTATAATTTTTTTTCACATATCTATATATGTATGATCTTTTGTGATTTATGTTTGATTCTCTATTAATTTTGCAAGTTTATAAGTATATTTTTTAGAAGTTAGACAAATTTTCTTACTTAGCTATTTCTTCTTAACTTAACATTTAATATTTAATATAGTATTTTAAATATGCGACTTGCGAATTTTGCGGGTCTAAGTGTAGTAAATACTACATTTTGAATGCATCAGATGTGTATAAATTTAATCGTTCAGTCATACTTTCAAATGTGCCAACACAAATACAAGACATGGGTTCAACACAAATACCTTCAGTCGAAGCAAACTAAGATGAATCAATCTTGTTTGCAACGAAAATATCAACTGCATGTGCCTTTCCAATGGTCTTAAAAGCCGCAATTGAGCTTGATTTGCTTGAGATCATCGCAAAAAAGGGTACTGTTGGTTCATGTTCGGCTTCTGAGCTGGCGGCTCAGGTTGGTGCAACAGTTAACAACCCTGAAGCACCAATGATGTTGGACAGAATGTGTAGTCTTCTTACCAGCCATTCTGTGCTCATTTGTTCCATCAAGGAGACCCATGATGGTGGTCATGAGCGATTTTATGGTTTAGCCCCGGCGTGCACACAAGTTCTTGATCAAGAATGAAGCTGGTGTTTCCCTTGCTCCCTTTATGCTTCTGAACTATGATAAGATTCTTATGGAGAGCTGGTATAAGTTCGTTTCATCTTAAACAACTTCTTAAATATAATAACAGTACGTATATTGTGATGAATTAATTTAAACTAGAGTAAATTGCATTTTTGGTCCCTGTGGTATGGCCAAATTCAACAAATGCAGAGTTTTGTTTCTAAACTTTCGATATTGCAGTGATTGGTCCTGATTTTCAAGTGTTGGGTTGCATGTTTGTTCATTTTGGGGTTGCATTTTTGGTCCCTGTTGTGGTTTGGCCAAATTTGCAAGGTCTGGTCCCGTTCCGGGGGACTAAAATTTGCAACACGGGAAAAAACTTTCAAAAATTAATAGTCCCATCACTGAATTGCGAAAGTTGATTCTCAAACCTGCAATTTGGTCATACCACAGGGACCAAAAATGCAATTAATCTAATTAACATCTTCAAGCAGCACAAGCATATACATAATGAACTGTTTTCTACATGTTTTACCACTACTGATTATTTGATATCATACAGCTAGATTCAAACCAGACGTCCACCATACGATATTGTGGAATGAAGGTTAACTAACTAAACATTAATCATGATGTCAGGTACTATCTTAAAGATGCGGTTTTGAATGGTGGAATTCCATTCAACAACGTTTATGGTATGCCGGTTTTTGAATACCACGAAAAAGATAAAAGATTCAACAACGTTTTCAGCAGTTCAATGTTTAGTTATTCCACTATGGCCATGAAACAGATTCTAGATTTGTATGATGGCTTTAATGGTCTCACCACCCTAGTTGATGTTACTGGTGGCACCGGTGCTAGCCTCGAAATGATAATTTCTAAACACACTTCACTCAAGGGTATCAATTTTGACTTGCCCCATGTTATTGAAGTGGCCAAGACTTACCCTGGTATGCGTATATAAGATGCCTTAAATATAGTAACTCGGATTTAAGCGAGGATCAAAAAGTAGGGTTGGATCAAGTGGTTAACACCCTTGTCTCTTGAGAGAGAGGTCAAGGGTTCGATCCTCACCCCCTACAAGGCCGGAGGTCCTTTTCTACCTTTAGTGAAACCGGAAGCAGCCTCTCTACCATTGGTAGGGGTAGGGCTGTCTACGTCTCAACCTCCCCCATACACTGTGGAAGACGGTATTGGGACCCATAACCCGTGGAAGACGGTATTGGGAGTTACTTACTTACTTACTTACTAGATTTAAGCGAGAATCAAAAACTAATTAAAATTGTTTCATCAGGTATTGAGCATGTTGGTGGAGATATGTTTGAAAGTATACCAAAAGGAGACGCCATTTTTCTGAAGGTGTATATATTTTTGTGCTTATAAAGAATTTGAAACCCGGCCCCTTGTTAATTTTATTTCGATTCTACTTCATATTTTGGTGTTTAATTCAACAGTGGATTCTTCATGATTGGAGTGATGCAGACTCGTTGAAAATTCTAAAGAATTGTTATAAAGCACTTCCGAAAAATAGGAAAGTGATTGTGGTAGAATTAATTCTCACTGAGGTTCTCGACTCGACTAGAGCAACCCAAAATGTGCTACATGTTGATATGATTATGATGGCTTACAGCCCAGGAGGCAAAGAGAGGACCCAGAAAGAATTTGAAGCCTTAGCAAAGGGGGCAGGTTTCAAAGGTTTCCACAAGGCTTCTTGCGTTCTCAATAATTGGGTTATAGAATTTTGCAAGTAGATTCCCATTTCAAAGGTTTCCGCAAGGCTTCTTGAGGGCACACTCATCATCAATCAAATAAGACGTACGAGTAATAATTAAATACCATTGTGTCAGAAGTTTTACATGTTTAAAACGGATGTAGATACATTGCTATATCCGGCCAGAATAAAAACCATTTAATTGCGTTAAACGTATAGAATCATGACTTTTTGTGTTTCAAGGATGAATATTCAGATTTATACATTTTTGCGAGATAATTTTACTGAATGCTCAAGTAGGGTTAATCTTGAACACGGGGACTGCAGGTAAGATTTTGAACAGTGAGAAATCGGAGGTTTGGACATGTGGATACGAAAAAACACTACTACACAAAATTCTCATTTGGTACGGTTTAAAAGCTCATTTGGTACGGTTTTGAAACTGCAGTAAATACCAGCGTACCAAAAAATAAAATGTTTAAAAATGATTTTTTGGTACGGTTTTATTTACAACCGCACCAAATGTCTGCACAGGGGAAATATATTTTTTTTCTTTTCTGGTACGGTTTTTTTTAAACCGCACTAAATCTGTTTTTTTTTTTAAATTACGTTT
>BQNB010132001.1:0-18696 GCA_026074375.1 Tanacetum coccineum | reverse complement strand
ATCATCATTCTATTCTTACTAGCATGTACCTCATGTTGCTTTAAATAGGCATAAAGCTAATCAAAGTTAGACTCTTTTAAACCTATGTTAAGTTTGACTTCGGTTATGAATCTGCTCTACTTAGGTAACATGTTGTTCACAAACTTAAAGTTAAGCTGCATTCTGGGCATGGTCATCTTGATGTTTCTCATGTCATTAATGAGCTTCGTAAGCCTAACATAGTATATGTGAATGGTTTCTCCTTTGATTTGATGGAAGTGTTCAAATTCATCGTATAACTAAGATTCCCTGTCATCCTTTGTTAACTCAGAACCTTCCAGAATCATCTTCACATTGTCCCAAATGTCTTTGGCATCAGTATAGTGGTTGATGAGTGTGTAGATGTCTTTTGGTATTCCTTGAAGTAGGATATTCGTTGCACGAATGTCAGCTTTATACCTTTCCTTTTCTTCAGCAGAAAGGTCTGTAACGTTCCCATTTTAAATAGACCTTCAGTAATCGATTTCATAATGTTCTCTCCATTATCTTTTCCCAGACAATACAGACGAATGCGTTGTTGCCAAGATTCAAAGTCTGTTTAGTCAAGCATTGGTGGGCGTATATCGGAACCGGCATACTGGATATCTTCCAACATATTAGACATCTTGAATTTGTTGTGAAATGATATCAGTCTTGATTGATCAGTGATAAAGGAGACTTGTGTTAAAGATATGTTTTAGTTGTAATTTAAAGTAATTATTCTATAGGATTTTACTAATCTTAACTGAAACCGAGAAATAATTCTTTTACGGGATTTTACAAAGTAAGAAAACCGTAGAAGAATTAAGATTTTAGTGACATATTTCGCTTGGAAAAAATCAACATAATTCGCTTGATGCCTTATGACATGTTTCGCTTGATGTAAACAATCATATTTCGCTTGAAGAACCTGTCATATTTCACTTGTTTGAAAACTAACATATTTCGCTTGAAAATCTGTCATATTTCGCTTGGAATCAACCTGTCATATTTCGCTTGACAATTGTCATATTCCGCTTGAATACATATTTCGCTTGGAATCAACCTGTCATATTTCGCTTGATTTAAACCTGCATATTCTGCTTTCTTCAAACCTGCATATTCTGCTTCCTTCAAACAGATGGTTAACTTCGAGCAAAACACTTATTTTTCCAACAAAATCACCAAAAACACACCATTTTTAACGTTGAACCTTGATTTTTCTTGCACAAATAGTTACCTTATGCCTAGATCTTGCTTAAAAACATACCAATAAACAATCCAAGCACAAAAACTAGTTTTTTGATTTCGAACACAAAATCCAAACTGTTATACTAAAGAAAACACTATTAAACCAAGATAGAACGGCACGCAAGCTCACAAAATCACCACATAGCTCTGATACCAATTGTATGATATCAACTTTCACAGCCCGGATGATGATTCTTGGATATGGCTAGTTTCTAGAGAGAGAAACACATAAGAGATAATTACTAGATGAAGAGGTAGTGTTAAAGTTAAAAGAATAATTACTAGCTAGCCTCTTCCAAAGCTGGAAAGGAGTTTATATGTTATTTAAACTAATTTTTTTTATTAACAATCTATTTTAACGGATAACGAGATAGACAACTTGAACCAAATAATCAAACTTACTTCACGGTAGCTCTTAAAAATTTTACTTTTTAAGGTGAGCCGTATTTCGTAAGTGACACAAATGGTAAGTTTTTAAATCTTTAATTCGAGTTGGGAACTTATTGATGGATAATACCTCAATTGAAGGTATTATTTGTTGGTGTTCTTTTACCAACTTTGTTTATTTTATTATTTTTTATGGACAATTTTTTATATTTTTGATTTTTTTATATGATAATTATACTAATAAAAGAAAAGAAAAATATTTTTTACTTTTTACTTTTTTTTTATTTTTTATATTTTTATAAAAACGTAACTTTCGAAAATGAAAGGTTCTTCAAATCACGATCGACAAACTTCAAACGAAAGAATCTTAATCACAAATCCCCGGCAGCGGCGCCAAAAATTGATTGCTAGTAAATCAACACACGTAATAATAAAATATAATATGAAAGAAAATTACCAAACTACCCTTGAGGACAAAGGTAGTAAGGAAAATCTTCACAATTATATATATATAATACGTATATTAACCGGGAAGTATGATTCCCGGGTCGTTATTCCCCAACGATTTATGAAATTGAAACCACGTTTGTTGTTCGGACAATGATTTGAATTGGTAACCAAGATTGATTTGATTATCTACTTCTACAAATTAAAATAAGCAAATGATAACAATTAAGCACGAAAACAAATAACGGGAAATTAAACTTTAACTAAAAATGCAAAACGGGAACCCTAAACGGTAATTAAAAACCCTAAATTTCCAAAATTAAACCTAAATTGAATTTTTCTTTTTAAATAGACTCTAATTGACTAAAAAGTAAGTTTAAAGAAAACTAGAACAAAAACGGAATTAAAATGAGCTTAGAAACGCGAAAAACGTGAACGGGAACGAATCCCGTTCTTTAAAAAATGAAATTTTGCAAATTAAACCCTACGAAAGCAAAACTAATTTTCCTAGAAACTTTACGATAAAAGAAAATTTTCTAAAAAAGAATTATATTTTTTTGATTATTTTTCTATTTTTTATGATTTTTTAAAGTTTTTAATAAAAATAAATGTTTAAAAATACTAAACTAATTATAAAAATTCTGAAAAAATTATAGAAAATAGCTTAAACTAAAAGGGACCTAGGAAAAATAAGCTTGTGGTCACAGCTTAACGAATAAGCTACGAAATAAGCTTTAACAGCTTATAAAGCTAAAAAAGGGAACATGTATACAAATAATAGATTTTGTAAATCTATAATGAAAAAGACCCCAGGGCACGTTGGTAGTGAGGTGTGGTGTGAGGTGTTTAAAAGGGTTGAGGATGTTGAGGTCGGGGGTTCGAGCCTTGCTCACCCCTGATTTCCATCTTCCCTTTTTTTTGAAAACTTATAAAAACAAAGTTGTAGAAAAGATGAAAATAAACACTTTTAATAAAAGAAACTTTTTATGAAAAGCCCTAAATAAGCTGTTAAACAGCTTAAAACTAGTCAGATACTACTTAACTTTATTTTTAGTTTTTTAGAAAACTTAAGTACTCAAAAAGCTGAAATAAGCTAAAAGCTAGGACAGCAAAGCATAGGCAAACTAATAAGCTAGTCTAAACAAGAAAATAAGCAAAAGGAAAGAAAATAAGCAAATTAAGCACTTAGAATAAAACTATAGACCAAACAGTCAACTAGCAACTTTGGGCTTAAAAATAAGTACTAAAATGGATCCTTATGACAATAAGCCCTATTCCTACTTAAAGCTTAACCTAAAAGCTATTTAAAATTGCAGAGAAGATTCATTTTGAAATACAAATAAGCAAAGAAAAAGCACTATGAAAAAGCTAGTAGCTACTGACTTAGTTGTTTTTGGTTTAAATGAAAAAGGCTAGAATAAGCTAACAAGGACTTAATAAGCTACAAACTAACTAATTCTAACCTAATAAGCTATTTTAAGTGGACAGTGAGTAAAAACCAAAAAGCAATAAGCTAAATTGACCTAATAAGCACTTAATTGAACTCTGGCAACCAAACAGGCCCTATAGGGATCTTTGAGCTTATTTTTAGATAAGCTTTTGGATCCTTGTAGGGATATGGCTTATTCAGGCTTAAACTATAACTAAAAGTTTTCCTAAAACAAGTTTTAAAAACTATTTTGAAACACAGGAGCTTATTGGAAAAACCTATTGAAAACAGCTTAAAACACTCAGAACCTGCTGAGTTTCCTTTTGAAATTGAAAAGACAAAGTGCTTATTTAAAGGCTAAAAACAGATAATCAAAAGTACTTTTTATTGAAAAACAACTTAAAACAGATAAACTATCAACCTAAATTTATAAGCATGCTAAAAATCTAAGCCTAAATACTACTTTTACTTGCTAAAAATTTAGATTGAAAAATGGCCTTAAGCAGTTAAAGCTGCTGATGCAATTGACAATCAAAACATGGAACAACTAAGTGCAGGCTAAATGAACTTGATTCTATGCTCTTAAAGACAAAAACTAAGGACAAATTAAGCATTAACTTTTACTAAATTGATTAGAAACTAAAAATGCAAATGACTCTTAACAGATTTAAACTAATATTATCCTAATTTATGAAAAACTAATTTGACCTAACCTAGCTTATAAATCTAGCACTAAAAGACTTAAATGAGAAGTTAAAATCAAAATCTTAAGACCAATTGGCCACTAGCAGTATTAACTTGTGGTTAATACTGCTATGCCAAACACCCCTTTAACTAGACTTAAAATCATTTTGGCTTATGAAAAAGCTTTTTAATGAGCAAAACTTTAATACCAGATATCAAACAGTTTATGACAACTATAATGAACATATAACAATAAGAAAATAAGCCAGAAACAATAAGCTACTATCTAAGCTAATATTTTTGGATTTTTAATGATTTATTAGACAAAAAATGAAAAAACTAAGATCTACACTACAAAAGCTGAAAACAGATGATCAATCATGTTTAATAAGCATAATAAGACAAGATTAAGCACAAATAAGCAAGAGATAAGCTGAAAATAAGCAAATGCAACTATTAAGCTAATATACTTGAAATTAAAGAAGAACTTACATAAGCCTTAGCTAAACAAAGGCAATAAAAGGCTCAAAGAGCATTCAACAGCTCTAGCTTATCCAAAGATAAGCTAGTAAAAGTCCAATAAGCTCTTCCATTGTAAGCTTATCATCCAAAAGCTCATATCCAAACTAGCAAAGGTATTAACTGATTTTAAGAGTTAAAGTAGATTAAATGCTTAATTTGAGCTCAATTTGAGCTTAGAGACTCAAAGAGCTTATGATGAGCTTATAGGAGCTTGTGTAACATTAGATAAGAACATTTGAGAGTAATAAAAGCTTTTAAGGTAAAACAGTTTATATAAAAACTAAGGATGCTTTCATTAATAATAAAACTGATTACAATAGTTGAAATTGAGAGTACAATAAGTTGGAAAAGCAAAATTACTTAAGCTAAAGTTTTAAAAGCTAAAAATACAATTAAGCTAAATTTTTTAAAAGCTAAAAAAACTAGATCTCGTGTGTGTGAATGTGAGGGGCTATTTATAGCCTGCAAATGAAGCTTCTAGGTCATAGCCACGCTCCTCAATCCCTTTGATCTTGTCCTTTCATTCTTCCAATCATTGGATCCCTATTATGAGCCGTAGGATTAGATTTTGATCACACGGATCGCCAACGTGGCAATCCGAGTGTCAGATGCATTTGTGCTTCTTTTGTGAGCATTTTAATGTAAAATTCCCTTGATCCGTGTGTTTTCTCCTTTGCCCGCGTGTCAGACCTTGTGGGGATTGACCAATAGGAGTGCTTGTATGATGTCAAACCCTGCCATGTCATTCCTTTTCACTTAAATTTCATTGTCACATCACCAATTTGCATTTACCCCTTGATTGTGACTCGTGGTTAATCGGGGAAGATGGTGAATATTAGTAACAATATTTCCCGCGCCCCTTTTTCTTTTATTAATCTTGTTTGACTTTCTTTTTGACCCGGGTGATATACTTTTTGACTTCGGGCTTATATAAAAAAGATTGGGCCAAGGTTTATGGTTTTGGGCTTGGGCAAAGTTAACAGTGATTGGTTTTTGTTTTATAGAAAGATAACGACCATTATCTTTTATTAATAAAAAGATAACGGTGTTAGGGTTTAAGGGTTTATTTTGTGATTTGATTTAACTTTGAAGGACTGTTTTGGAAAATTTGGGTTTTTTCATTTTGTGTGTTGACTTTGGTTGACCAAAGGTTGACTTGAGTTGACTTTTGACCTTTCTTGCTATCAAATTCCTGACTTTTGTACACTCTTTCCGTCTCGTGCTCGGTGTTTGTCCGGCTTTGACCGTTTTCTTGTGATTTTTGCAATGTCCGTACCTACACAATCACAAAGACAAAACAAGCAATATACAAGCATTTTAAGCACAATTTTGTCTTTTATGGGTTATTTTTGATATAAAATGGATATGTGTTTTCACACATATCAATCATGAACCGTTAATTACTTTTTGTGAAGTAAACGTAAATGCTGTGAATAGATCTATTGGGACTGACAATCTTCGTCTGGGTATGCAACAACAGTACCACGTCAAACAGATGCATTTAACATTTGAGGTATTATTTTGGTGTTTGGCAGAACATCCAATCTCGCACAAATCTAGGTAGGATTTGCAAGCGTTAAGGTTCGGTGTCATGAGCTTAGGGCAATAATAACTGTTTTTGACTTCTGAATGTGTTTCATTAGTATACTATTACAGAAATCTTGTTGTCCACTGTTTTACTTATAAAACCTATGGATTTCACTCAACATTATTGTTGACATTTTTAACATGTTTATCTGAGGTCCTTAAGGTGTTGTCTTGGAGGAAGTCGTACGACATATTTTAAAGACTGCATATCTACCATTCGATAAAAAAAAAATTTAACATTATGAAATGTTTAAACTGTTGGGACCTCTCTTTTATGAACTCTGATGTTTTAATATATATCGAATGTGTAATTTTTTAAAACGTCTCATTTAGAGGTCGTTTTCTATAACTTGTATTATGTGCTATGAAGTAGCGCCTACGGTTACCTTTCGATGCTATCCGATTTCGGGGGTGTTACACTTCACCTGCCTATAACTTTAAAAACTACCATAGAGTTTAGTCAAAGTTAAATATGTACAAGTATAGGTAGTCTAAAAGCTATTATGGACAAATCTATGAAACTTTAAGTTACAAAAATTACCTAATACTTCTTACTATTTATAGTTTTTTTAAATAACAAACTTTATTTATCAAATATCTAACAAATATCAACGATTTTTTTAATAAAAAATATACCGTTAAAAAGTCTCTATATCACGAACAAAACGAGCTCAATATTCATATGCTTTTGAAATACGTACGATATTATAAAAAATGTTAAAGTTTAATATATATTTTTTGAAAGAAAAAAATAATAACTTTCAAAACACACACTTAAACTATTCATTAACTTTGAAACTACTTTGAAGTTCAATCAAAGTTAAATATGTATAAGTGTAGGTAGTTTAGGGGTTATTTATTGATAAATCTATGCAATTTTACTTCTTACGTGATATTTTTTATATCATTCGCAATAAAGGTATTGATATATTGGAATTTTGAGTCGTTAAGCAATACACCAAATATATATGTATTGTAATAGTTTTGTTATTGATTGCATTATGTATAAATCAAAATAGTTTGCCTTTTTTTTAGAAAGGCAATAGTTTATCCTTTATTTAGAAAGGCAGTAGTTTACCCTTTTAATTGTATACTCTACTAACCAAATTGTGGTTACCAAAGTCCTAGCAGTCACATATATATTTGCAGATCAGTTGACATAAACTGTATATACCAATCGACTCAACACATGCGTGTAAATCTCACAATGAAAAACTGAAAAAAAAACATAATAAATACGAAACCATTGTATAAAAAACTTATATACACTATACTTCCACATTTAAAAACGCACATATTAAATCCAAATACCCTGTTGCAACGCGTGAGAGCATACCATCTCGTTAAAAATAAAAATGAGCGTTACATATAGCTATGAGCAAAAACTGATAACATTAATCTTATGTATTTAGATATATAAATATAGAGTGTGGTTATTTTGAAAAGTCACAAATGGTAAAAAGTATAGTATGATTCTAGTAATTGGATGTGAGGTTTTAATGAGATTAAATTGGGGTATTAATGACACATTTGACGCATAACAACTTATAATTGACACACTTCTCGAATAGGTTTGCTTCTCAGATTCTATTTGTGTCCCTTTGGATGGCAATTTTCCTAGATGCTTGGAGGCTGATTTTTCTAATCAATTGGAAAAAGAGGTGTCTGATGTTGAAATAAAAAATGTGGTATGGGATTGTGGGTCTGATAAATCTCCTAGACCAGACGGTTTCACTTTTGAATTTTTTTAAAAATTCTGGTACTTAGTTGGGGGGACGTCATTAATGTTGTTAAGGAGTTTTTTTAACTCGAGTATATTTCCTATCAGATGTAATCCCTCGTTTATTGCTTTGATTCCTAAAGTGTTAGATGCTAAACTCCTTAATGATTTTCGCCCTATTAGCTTAATTGGTTGCCAGTATAAGATTATTGGCAAAATTTTAGCTAACTGTTTAAGTCTTGTGATAGATAAGATTGTGAGTATTGAGTAGTCGGCGTTTATTAAAGGAAGGCAGATCTTAGATGGTCCCTTAATCCTCAATGAGGTTGTTTCTTGGTGCAAGATGAAGAACGAACAAGCTTTAATGTTAAAAGTCGATTTCCAAAAAGCTTTTGATTCTGTTCGTTGGGACTATCTTGATGATATTCTTGATAAGTTTGGTTTTGGCGTCAAATGGAGAGGATGGATTCAGGGCTGTTTGCTTTCTTTCAAGGCCTCAGTTCTGGTTAATGGTTCTCCTACTCATGAATTCTCCTTTCACAAGGGGTTAAGGCAAGGAGACCCTTTATCTCCTTTTTTGTTCATTCTGGTCATGGAAAGTCTTCATGTATCTTTCCAACGGGTCATCGATAGAGGTATGTTTTCTCCTATTATTATTGGTACCAATGAGACGGTCTCTATCTCACATTTATTCTATGACGATGATGCTATGTTTATTGGAAAATGGTCAAGCTCTGATGCTAATGTGCTTGTCATGATGCTCCATTGTTTTTTTCTTGCTTTAGGGTTGAAGATTAATATAAACAAAAGTAGCATATATGGTTTGGGAGTTAATTCTTTAGAAATTAGCCTCATGGATAATTGAATTGGTTGCATGGCTAATAAGCTCCCATTTACTTACCTTGGAGTGAAAGTTGGAGCTAATATGGCACACATCAGTTCTTGGAACATTGTTGTTCAAAAGGTTAAGTCTAAATTATCTAGTTGGAAAGCTAAAACTCTATCGGTTGGGGGGGGGGGAGGCTTACTCTTATTAAATCAGTTTTGGGAGCTCTTCCTACGTACTATATGTCTTTATTTAGGGTCCCGGATGGCGTTTTAAATCAACTTGAAGGGCTTCGTAATTCCTTCTTCTTGGGAGCTGATATTGGTGAACGAAAGATGACGTGAGTTTGTTGGAAAAAAGTGATGGCACAAAAACAATATGGCGGGTTAGGGGTTAGTAGTTTGTTTGCCCTCAATCGAGCATTGTTGTTTAAATGGATATGGCGGTTCTATGCTTCTCAATCAGGTCTTTGGCTAGATGTTATCAAAGCTATACATGGTCCTAATGGTGCCCTCGACCAACCTCTTCCTAATCGTTTAGGCTGTTCTGTTTGGAATATGGTTCGAAAAGCCATCGGTAATCTTAAATCTAAGAATGTTGACCTTATGGATTTTTGTAAAAAAGTGATTGGAAATGGCTATAATTCTAGCTTTTGGCACGAGAAATGGCTTGGTGAAGAATGCTTCAAAGTTAGATTTAATAGACTTTTTAACTTGGAACTCAATAAGGATGTTTCGGTTGGTCAAAAATTGCAGAATTCCAATTGGGCTTTTACGTTTCGTAGACGTCCTAGAGGAGGTAGCGAAGAATGTCAATGGATCGAGTTCTCTCAATTGCTTTCCTCGGTGGTTTTATCTTCCGCTAGCGATCGTTGGTCGTGGTCTCTGAATGGGGATGGTGTGTTTTCGGTGAAGTCAGCTAGGGAAATTATTGATAATCATGTTCTTGCTAATTCCACCTCCACCACCAGATGGTCTAAGCTTCTTCCTATTAAAGTTAACGTTTTTGCATGGCGTATGTTCTTAGATAAGCTTTCGACGAGACTTTGCTTATCCAACAGAGGTATAGATATTCCTTGTGTTCTTTGTCCGATTTGTGAGGTTGAAGTGGAATCTCGTGATCATTTGTTCTTTGGTTGCTCTATGGCGGTCGATCTTTTCCGGTTAATAGGTAGGTGGTGGAACATAAACATTCCTTTTTTTCTTGATTCTTTTGCTTGGCAAATTTGGTTTCAAGGTTTGCGGTTTCATAGTCTGCAAAAAAAGGCGTTGGAAGCTATATTCTTTTCGTTGTGGTGGCACATTTGGATTTATAGAAATGATCTTTTATTTTCGGTGAAAAAGCCTAAGAAAGGTTTGATTTTCGACAGCATTATTTCACAAACGTGGCTTTGGGTGAATAATAGACGAAAGAAGGGTAATATTACTTGGGTTGCATGGCTTAAAGATCCGTTAGATGCTATCTCGTCTTTGTAATTTTTGTTTTCCTGGGGCTTGTTTGGGCTTGCATCAAAAACATCGCGGAGTGAAAATTGGTGGCTCGGCCTTCGTTGGTGGGGGGTTTTCTCTTGTTTCGGCAAGAGTTTTTTCATCCCTTTTGCATTCCTCGCAGTTAAAGCCTTGAGTTAAAGCCTTGGGTTGTCATTAGAATATGTAGCTTTGGTTTTCTCTAGTTTTGGTTTGTACTCTTTGGCTCTAGTGTCTTGCTAGATGTCTTTTTAATATATTTTTGCTGTTCCCAAAAAAATTGACACACTAGAGATATTGACACACTATTAATACGCTATTATTGACATACATGAAATTTTTAGCTAACATTGTTGACACAATTTCACATAATTTCATGTAATTAACACACAATTGACATATTTTCACATGATATTATTGATACATAGATGAATTCTCTACATTTTCTATCATTTTTACCCAAAATCACTTTCCATTTAATCCAAACTCTATAAATATATGTGTAATAAATAGATCATCATTTGTCTCTTCCTTTGCATACAAGTACATTAATGACCTGTTGGCCATTATAAAATGGGAGGTGATTTGTATATTATTATTTTTTGTCATTCACCACTAAAGTACACCTAGTGATGTACACAGTACAACACCCAGATGAAGAATTAGTGATGGATGGCAAAAAGAAATGTTGTACAAAACACCTCCCTTATAAAATTGGCTAATTTTATTTTTTCCCCACCCACTAGAGGTGTAAGTGCTATTTGCTCTAAAAAATGTGTCTTCTACAAATACTCCAAGGCGACCTGGACGACTTGGGCGACCTTTATCAAAATTTAACAAGTGTCCTCATACTTGCATGGACACTTGTCAAATTTTGATGAAAATCGCCCAAATCACCCATGTCACCCTGAGGCATTTGTAAAAGACATATTTTTTAGGCAAGTAACACCCATACCTATTGTTGATGAAGCAAAAATAAAATTTTCCCTTATAAAATACTCCCTCCGTCCTAAAATTATTGTCCTCCGGCAAAAAACACCCAGTTTAAGAAAAGTTCATTTATTACTTAATTATCTTTCTTACTTTTTGGCAGAATGACAGTTTTACCTTTAGCTAATTAATTAAAGTCTTCTTTGATGTTTGTAATAATAACTTCAAATAAGGGTAATATAGTAAACTTGATTAAACTTCCCTATTTATTTTTAGTAGTGGACAATTAAATTGGAACATCCCAAAAAAAACGTGGACAATAAAAATGAGACGGAGGGAGCAGTTAAAATCGCATTCATCCACACACATTACAATCAATATTACAATATTTATCTATAATTTGAATAGAGAAAAACACTTTTGGTGTTAGATTATCTTAAACAAATAGTATTACTTATGAATAAAATAATGTTTTACGTCTTATTTGAATATATGTGGTAAAAAATTATTGTGTTTTCTCAATTTAAACCTGTTTTTTTCACTGTAGTCCACTTTCTGTTTTGATTAATAAAAAGGCAGTTTAATGTGGTAGTGGTAGGTAGATTATTACAGTTTTTTGAGAAAAAGTGTTTGTTTTCTTTTTCTAAAATATAAGTCAACTTTTAGATCAATTTTGGTGATCTTAAATAAACAAATAGATACACTGTTGATATTCGATCTTGGATTATTAAAAAAACTAATTTAATTTTGTTTTGCTTTATAAGTACTCCCTTTCTTGGAACTTATGGATATTTTAATAAAACAAAAGTACTTTTTTACGATTTATTCGTGCTAATTTATAATTAGCAAATATATTCAATTCTATGTTGTATAAGTTGTTCAAAATAATACAAAAGTAAAGTATTAATTAATAAAAATATAAAATGAAATATAAATTATACTACTTTCGGTTAGAGCACTCGGTGTAGTAACGCCTTTTTCATCGCAAGGAACGGCGGTTGGCGGCGTTGTGCCGACGTTACTACACTCCCACCACCGCGATAGGCCAACGGCGTTGGATCGGCGGTTGCCCGAGCAAACGTTCGCGTTGGGTATTTATTTGATTAATTATTGTGTTTGTGTTTAAAAAAATCCATTTTACCCCCCCTAACGGCTAGAACTTAAGAATTTTTGCTATTTCCTCCCAATTTTAAAATGTTTTATTTTAGCCCCTAACGGCTAGTATTTATAAAAAAAAAAAACCGCACACTAATGCGGTTGGAGAAGTTGAGGTTTCTAGCTACTAGCACCAAGGATTTGGACAAAGACGACGCCTATTGGATCAAGAAAGCAAAAAAATTGATCAAAAAAAACAAAATGAAAAATGATATGGGTGCACTGGGCGGTCGACGAAGACGAAGAGACAGTAGTTTTTTTTTTAAATTTCGTAATGAATTTTTTTTTTCGTATTGTTTTTTCCTTTTATTTTTTATTCGTAATGTTTTTTTATTTGTATATGTTTTTTTTTTATTTCGTATTGTTTTTTTATTTCGTAATTATTTTTTTTTTAATTTCGTTAATGTGTTTTTTTTAATGTAATTTGTATGTTTAATTATGAATGAAATGGTTAGTTTGTTAAAATAATGAAATAATTGTTTAGGGGGTTTTATGAAAATAAAGAGGTGAGTGGTATTGTTTGGTGTTATGATTAGAAGAGTGGTGTTGGTGTTGGTGTTATGCTTGATTGGGCCCAAAAAAAAATGGTGTTACGGGTTACGCACCTGAGGGCTCTTAGAAGAAAACGACGACGAGTAACTTTATATTCATTAATAATCAACTACTAAAAATACCCTTTATGAATCTTGCAATATTTTTATACATCCCTTATAAATTCATAATGATTGTTGTCGACAAATACGTAATTTGGAATAGATGAATAATCTACTGTTTAAAGAAAACCTTCTTTTAGGGAACCCAAAATGCTACATGTTGTACTTCTAGAACTTATTTATTAGTGTACTATTTTAGTAAGTGATTGAGATCTTTTAAAGTTTATACGAACTTTATCAGTAAAGTTCTCTCATATAAATAAAGTAAATCGGGTCTCTCAGAAGCCTCACTGTTATATTTGTGAGAGAACTTTACTGGTAAAGTTTATATAAAATTTAAAGGATCTCAATCTTTTAGTAAGTCTAGTACGTGAACATGTATTGATCGATCTTTAAACTCACAAAGGTACAAAATGATACGAAAACCAGTAATGTAATCCACAAAAACTGTAGATTTGTGGGAACACTCTGACCTCGAGGGTTTTTATGACATCCGACATTGTCCATCTCGCAAAAAATAACTTTTGACAACTATCATATAGCTTAGCGGGGCACCAACTGAAGTGAGCTTAAGCCGAAACTCGAACCCATAACCTTTTATCCAAAAAAATCTCTCTAATAGGTCCATAATTTTTTTCGAAAGCGGATATCAACTGACCCAACGACTTTTGATAAAGTCTATAATGTAATTATACATACATACATTTAGCATTGTACAGTAGAAGTTACAGTGCTTCTTACTGTTACACTGTTTGGGTGGGCCTAGGGCTCAAAAATTTGGGCCGGCCCAAATTATTTTTTTTATTTTTATTTTTGGCATAATTTTTTTTTAATTTTTGGCAAAAAATAGAGGGAAAAAATATTACAAAAGTACCCATTTTTTTTTTTTTTCGAAACGTCAATTTATATTATACTACTTTCGGTTAGAAACGACGACGTAACTTTATATTCATTAATAATCAACTACTAAAAATACCCTTTATGAATCTTGCAATATTATAAATATATACAATCATCAGGAAACTTGAATGCCCAACGCGGGTACCCGACCCGACCCGGTTAGGGCCCATGACCCGGCCCATAACCCGCCCATTAACCGGCCCGGCCCAACCGGCTCATTAACCGGCCCGGCCCATTTTCGGCCCATGTGAATTTTACAAAACACCCCATACTATGTGCAAATTACGAAACTTACCATCACTTTTAAAAAATTACAAAATACCCCGTCTCTCACTGACGGTTGTTAAGTAACGATCTTTATTTTTTTTTCAGTTTAAAAAAATTACAAAATACCCCGTCTCTCACTAACGGTTGTTAAGTAACGATCGTTAATTTTTTTTTTCAATTTATAAAAAAATACGTCCCGCAGCGGAGCGCGGTAATCCAACTCGTTTTTATACATCCCTTATAAATTCATAATGATTGTTGTCGACAAATACGTAATTTGGAATAGATGAATAATCTACTGTTTAAAGAAAACCTTCTTTTAGGGAACCCAAAATGCTACATGTTGTACTTCTAGAACTTATTTATTAGTGTACTATTTTAGTAAGTGATTGAGATCTTTTAAAGTTTATACGAACTTTATCAGTAAAGTTCTCTCATATAAATAAAGTAAATCGGGTCTCTCAGAAGCCTCACTGTTATGTTTGTGAGAGAACTTTACTGGTAAATTTTATATAAAATTTAAAAGATCTCAATCTTTTAGTAAGTCTAGTACGTGAACATGTATTGATCGATCTTTAAACTCACAAAAGTACAAAATGATACGAAAATCAGTAATGTAATCCACAAAAAGTGTAGATTTGTGGGAACACTCTGACCACGAGGGTTTTTATGACATCCGACATTGTCCATCTCACAAAAAATAACTTTTGACAACTATCATATAGCTTAGCGGGGCACCAACTGAAGTGAGCTTAAGCCGAAACTCGAACCCATAACCTTTTATCCAAAAAAATCTCTCTAATAGGTCCATAATTTTTTTCGAAAGCGGATATCAACTGACCCAACGACTTTTGATAAAGTCAATAATGTAATTATATCAACATTTTGGATAGTGATTTTTCTTATTGAGAAAACAAAACTGATTGTTAATTAAGACAAAGCTTAAATATTTTGAAGATCAAATATTTTATTAAATTTTGTATAACAATTTTCTTGACAATTTTTTTGTTTTTTTGACGTGGTGGTAAAGTTAAGACGTGTGTTTTAATATTTCAACACATTCGCTGGCCGGTTCGCTTTTTCTGGGTGGACCGGGCCCTATGGCCCATCCTATATATTTTGTGGTTGTGGTATGTAATAGATATCACACAATTAACATAAGGGTATATGTTTTCAACACAAAACATATTCCATGTCTATGCCTTAATTATGTTTTACTTGTCTAAACAATAGTTAGGTTTGTGCTAAGATACAATTTTATGAACCTATGATGCCATGTCTCATGTCACAATTCAGGATAGATGATTCGATTACCCTTATAGCGGAATACCATACAAAACCCGACAAAATGTCCATGTTAAGAAAAACAAACAAATATGTGGTTACCATCATATATCCATCAAAGAATACAAAACAAGAGTGTATTAGGCTAGGACCACATCAAGATGATAAAAAGGTCGAAAATTCGATTGTTTTGCGTACTAAAATGTCTTACATACGGGACCTGGAGAAGAGAATGATACTAGCTTCATACTCCACAAATTCAAATTCGAAAAGTGACATGTTATTTTCAATGTGATGGATCACAATAATTATTAAAGCGTAATTGTTAAGTCGCCAGTTTTGGTTTTTATTAAAAAGACTAGCATGATAAGCTGTCACCAACACATTATTTTGGCCCACAATATTAACCTGCCTGATCCTTGTCATTTATGTAAAAGTAGCGGGGCTCTAAAAGATGCATCATGGCACCGTTGAGGTGTCGTTATAGTGCGAGCCGTGACCTTCACGATATGAGACAAACCTAGGCGCCGGCTTCTGGCATAACGTGAGGTGAGGCGTGAAAATGTATGATAAGTCGCGAGATGTGACGCCTTTTGAAGCATTTTTAAGAAATATAGTTGCAATTTTATGCAGACCACGTATATGAGTCGGTTAATCACGGTTTGGGCCTGAGATTTGAGATTTTTAAAAGAACAAAAGAAGATTACATTTTTTTTAAACTTTATTCCTTATGTATCACACCTTTTATAAAAGAACCTATAAATATGTTGTGCCGCTTTAAGTCACAGATCAAAAAACGTTGTGGCTTCGTTTGACTCCTAAGACATGAGGCCTGTTAATGCCATCACGCTGGACTTCACGTTATTTATAACACTAAAAAGTAGCATTTAATAGACTTTTTATTTTCCTCTTATACATATTTAATGATTATAATTATAAAAAGTGTTGTTAAAAATGAAATGTTTGATGTCATACATAATTGTTGATTTTTCAAATATGGTAAACCTAATCACAACCCATAAGATCGTGGTTAGCAAAACCGTTAAGATATATCACATCATTTTCTAGCGTCTTGCTAGACTCTTTTTATATATATTTCATCTTTGCCGTTCAAAAAAAAAGAAAGAGTCAACTTTGTATAGCCTAAAATCTGATATCCCGATCGCATGCTAGACACAGCTAGATACACAATGGGTCCTTTCAAATGCTAAAAGCCTAAAACACATATATGAGTTTTTTTCTAAGTTTGTGGACATAAGACATTCCTTACTAAAAACGATATTGTCTAAGTTTCTTATCTTAACGAAAGATAAGAAAAACGCATGGAAAAATAACACATCCCTAACTTTTTTCTTTAAGTTTAGACAAATTGCCAAACAGGTATTTAAAGTTCTTAGGCCAAAGGGAGTGAGCGTCATCCGTGAGCCCCTTTGGTGAGGGAACACTTCACGGGCCAAACCCCAAAAACACAATCCTCACTCACTCGTGAGATGGAAACACGAGGTGGGATGTGACTGCTGCATTCTACATCCTCCTATTCTGCTTCAGAGGATCAAAAATGTTGTTGTTTGTTGTATCTTTATGCGTACACCTTTTGTTTGATGTGTATTTGAAGGTGTTTTTATATCATGAAAAATATGTGATGAAACATCTGATACGTGTGATAACAATTAACCAACATATGAAACATGTTTCATCTACGTTTTATATGTAAAGCTGTTTTCTAGACATGCTCTTGTGCCGTTGTGTGTACATGATGAATAATTGAATATGTTCACTAAAGTTTTGGTTAACACAAACTAAGAAATGAAATAAAAATTGGGGCCCAAATAAAATGTTTGGGCCTGACCAACAAGCTTACCCATGTGTTCAAATAAATAAATACCCTTTATGCCTGCAAGCAGATAAGCCAAAAATTTTATCATATCAAAGCTTAAGGTTTTTTTTTATCAAGCTCAAGCTTAAAACAGGAGCGCTTCAATAAACTAGCTAGAAACTCATAAAGAGCTGAGCTCGAGCTTTTAATGACTCAAGCTCGAGTTTTTATCGAGATTTTCGAGCATTCATAAACATATATATTTTTATTAGACATATATATATAAACAAATTAAAGGCTAACGGGAATATTGGTATAATAATTATATAGTTGTAAGACAATTTAAACTCTAATTCTTTCAAATGTGTTGTATGAGTTCTTTGTTCTTAAGTTTATCGTGTATTTTTATTTATTTATTGACGAGTTTGGCTATTGAATTTGATGTTTATATATAAATTCAATCTTTTCGACCCGAGCTCGAGCCTGGATGATTAAACCTCATCAAGCTATCAAACCAAGTTAATGCATACTTTATTATTTTCTAGCCGAGCTTAAGCCCTGTGATGCTCGAGCTTCGCTTGACTCCATTACAACCCTAGTTCAACTCGTCATAAGGTTTTTATATGTGCTGTTTAAAAAAAAAGTTACATTATGATTGACCTTCATTTGCATAGTTTGTTCGTCATCCTAGCTTCATCATGAAGATCGACTCAAATTAGACGGCTAGATCCCAACATGAACTATACATAAATAATCGTACTAGTCAAATACTTATGTACCAAAAGGTATGCTGGAAACAATATTATCTTCAAGCTAACATAAAATCTATAACGCTAAGTCTACACACAAACGGTTGCTTAAATGATTCACGATATACAAATAAAGAAATGAACTTGGTGAAGGTTGGACAAATCATGGGGTATAATACGGAGGGATGTTCCAAAAAAATATTGAAGGATTAATGGGTCTCAAGGGCACACTGTGAATCAAAAATGAATATTATGGCATTGTATTCTTCAAGGCTTTCCCAGAGGCTAAAAAAAAAAAAAAGGGGGGGATAATTGGGGTTTAAGTTATGTGCTACCAACAAGGTGAATTTTTTTGTCTTTACAAGAAACTAAAATGTAAGATATTGAAATTTTCAACATTAAGGCGTGTTGGAGAAACTTCAATTTTGGGTATGTATACAGTCCATCTGTTGGATTTTCGGGTGGTATTCTTTGTGTGTGGGATCCGAAGATGTTTCAAAAAGTTAATTCCACGGTTTCTGATTACTTTGTTATGATTAAAGGGGAATGGATTTCTAATGGTAAGAAGCTTCTTATTATTTCAATCTACGCTCCTTAAGAATTGTCAGAAAAGAGGATGTTATGGG
>BQNB010132000.1:4503-17652 GCA_026074375.1 Tanacetum coccineum | reverse complement strand
CAACTCAGGATAAGACTTTCAAGCAATTAGAAGTAGAAATACTAGTTTGGGAGGTTGCTCAATGATTACAAGCTCAAGAACTCGTAGATTTCGAAAAACAAAGAGCTGAATCTCTTATGGATGATGCTAATTTAGCTAGGCAGATGTCTCAAGACTTCGAGATGACTGAAGACCAAAGAAAGAGACATCAAGAGGTTCTTGCATCTGTTGTAAACTACTCAGATGCTGCTTGGGATATAATTTTGGCTTGTCTTTAAGAAAATCCAGACCTAACTTCCATAATTTTCAGGGTTGAATTTACTGATGATGATTTTGCAGCCAGGATGGTTGAGTTGGTCAACACTTGAAGAAAAGAACTTGCTGAACAACGGGCTCAAGAACGGAGGGAGAGGCCTATGACACCATCTCAGCTCAGGCAATATATGCGCACTTATGTGAAGAATCAAGGTCCTGCTGTATACTCTACTTGTTGGACTATTGCTCAGGTTCGAAAACTCTCTCCTGGATAGCTTCAAGAAGAGTTTGATAAGATCCAAAGAGCTATTGCATTCACGAGGGGTTTAAAAAGAGATGGCAGTCCAATGACTAGTGCCTCTTCAAAGAAACTCAAGACTGGTAATGATGACATAAATGTTGCAGCTCATTCTCACTTTGTTTCACAGGAAGAAGAAGGTGCAAATCCTTCTCAAAATGTTTCACAAGAGGAAGTTGCTGCTCCTTCTCATTCTTAGGATATTCCAAATGCTCAAGTTAAAGTTCCTTCTCAGAAAGCTACAATAGAGGATGTTGAAGTTCCGTCTCACATTACTTCTACAGCACAACAAACTGCCTCCTCACTCAAGAAGGTTGGTACCAAGAAGAAGCGATTAGGCAGAAAAGGTGTTCATACTTCTCAATCTACCATTCCAATTGAAGAAGGAGATCCTGATGCTGAACATAAAGTGTGCATTCAGTATGCTTCTGATACGGATTCTGCGACTGATGATGATACACCTGTTAATTACTATGTTGTTGTTGACTATGAGTTATTGCCTACGGGGTTAGGCTCGATCAATGCCTTCTACAAGAAAGACAACTCTCGCAAGTGCTTCACAAGTCTTAGGGAAATCCTTCACTTGGTTACTAGAGTAGACTTGATGACCATCTATGGCCATGTGATGACATTTTATCAGGATAAGAAAGCTACGGGAGTTGGTCTTGTTCTTTGGGGAGATCTTAAGGTTTTGATGGATTCACCTAAGTAAATGATGGTAGTGATGTTTGGAAGAACCAACACACCTGGAAGATTCAAAGTTGGAAGCTATATTTTTTTTCTGGGGTTCATGTGTTGGAGACAGTTAGTGGACTCGTTTTACATATGTTTGTGGACAAGAAGTATCCTCTCTCTATGAATTTGTCATGGAACAGTGGGTAATGAACTTACCACTGCGGTTCAGTTGATTGCCTTTCTCAAGAAATAAATTTCTGATTCCAGGCATCCTAAGGTTCATGACTGGTACTGTTAAGTTTGTTATATATCTCCTAATCCTTTTTTTGCTATTTAAAATTTATTGTAAATGGTTTTTGCTTTTTGGGTCAATCTTGGTCTTTGACTGACGTTGTTGGTTAGTTTTTGGTGCCACACTCTATGGATTAATGGTTTCAATTACTAGGCCTTTAAGGCTAGAATTAATTGAATTTTGGTTCTCAATTACCAGGCCTATCAGGCTAGAATTAATTGAGATATGGTTTCAATTCCTAGGTCTTTTGACCAGAATGAATTGATATAGCTTTAATGGTTTGCTTCAAATTATAGGGTCCCTTAACTGACTAATGTTTCAAGTACCAATAAGTTGAGATGGTTTGCAATCCACCATGGGAGTAGCCCTTTCTGGGTCCCAAGGATTGTCTAGACCACAAGCAAACGGCTATGTGGTAAAGGCTTATAAAATCCATTGATGGTTGCCAGGTTACCCAAAACTGGATGGTTTTTACTTGCCATATTCTTGGAATGAAAAGTGGCTAGTCTAAGGGGGTACGGCTCTTGGTAAAGATATCATCAAATCCATTGATGGCTGTGATGATTTGCCAAAAATCATCAGGGTATTTCAACTCACCTTTGATTCACGTTCTAAGAGTTAGACTGGTTACTATTTCACCAGGGTGACGCCATGATTCCACCAAAGGACTAGCTAGCCTAAGAGTGAGTAGCTACTTGGTAAAGGCTCATCAAACCAACTCATGTTGCTGAAGTGGTTCTAATGTTGCTGGTTTAAGGAATGTGGAGCTTCAGAGTTTGCTAGTGACTATGTCTCAAGTCTTCATAGTCAGCATCATGCTCATATGTGTTTCTGCTATTTCTTGATGTTGGTCAAGTGTTTTGCTGCTGTTCCTAGTTAAGTCTCAATCCTTAAGGCAACAATCTATCTAGAAACTTGAAGTTAACTATGTCAAATTCAAGTTTAGGGGAGGATTGTTAGGAATTATTAATTTTGTAATAGTTAGTATTCCTTCTGGTAGAACATTTATAGTTCCTGCTGGCAGGTATGCAGTTCCTACTGGTAGAGTAAAAGTTCCTGCTGGTAGGTATGTAGTTCCTACTGGTAAGGATAATGTTATAGTTAGTAATTGCTGGTAGAACAATATTAGTCTAGTAGTAATAGTCAACCCGTATATTTAATAGTTAGTTGAGAATAAGGGATATGCATGAAATATATTAGGAAGTGATAATGCATATCTTCTCTACGCGTATTCTCTACGTGAATTAGGGTTTCTTTAGTATATAAGAAGCATTCGGCAAATGGTTGTACAAATCTTGGAAAAACACTTTTCTTAATAGTAATATGGATCCATAGAGGATCATTGTTATTTAGTTATTCTTCTTTAACTCTATTGTTTATATTCCGCCTAAACTTTAGTTTATTGTTAGATTCTCATAGTTTGCTTGTGATTACATATGTATTCTACCAACCCTAAAAGGCTCAAAGATCTATCTAGGACTGGACCAACAAATGTGAGTAAATCAAGCGAATATATAGAAAGATCACGAAAGTCCAATTAGTCAAACCCTATATCATAGGTATATGGTGGAAATATCTCAACGACGCTATTTATTAATGAAAAATTTTGTTAGGGCTCAAGCAGTGCTAACGGTCATCCAGCAGTACAAAATTTGGTCTAGTAGTACTAAAATAAGCCTAGCAGTATTAACTTCTCCACCAAAAGCAGTACAAACTCCAAACTTGTTAAATACCAAATGGTCAACATTTATACCGTAACTATGCATTGATGATTCCATTAAATCCAGTCAAACAGAAACAAACCATTGTTCACAGAAAGCTTACACCATTTAAAACAGTTAATGAAAACATAAACGCTAATACACCAAAGTCACCAACCATATACTGTATAATGTTCCTACGTTATAAAAAAAATCAATAGCTGAGATTAAAAGGATTTTATTATTTCACCTATTTTTTAAAACTTAAATATCTCTTAAACCGTTAATCATTAAGAAAAAAAATATATCATCACGACGAGCATTTAATTATCTTTCCATAGATATCCACTTTGATATACTTTTGAAAAAAAATTCGTTTTTTTCACTTTTTTTTTGTTTTTTCACGTTTTTTTTTTGTTGTTGAAACTTACATGAAAATATCATATGTGATTATAAACACTAATTTGAATATTCGTATAAAATCATATATGATATAACACTAACATCGAATTACATGTGATTGCATTAAACTTAAATATCATATATGATTTAACACTAATATCATATATGATTTTATCATAGGTAATTTATCAGTAATATCATATATAATTTTAAATATCATATATGATTTAAGACTAATATCATGTATGATTTCTTATGCAAGTTTCAACTACGAAAAAAAGAAAAAAAACGTGAAAAAAGTGAAAAAACGAAAAAACGAAAAAAAAAATTGTCGAAAGTATATCAAAGTGGATATTGATAGAAAGATAATTTAATGCTCGTCGTGATGGTATATTTTTTTCACTTATCGATTAACGGTTTGAGAGATATTAATATTTCAAAAAAAAATGAGGAAAATGGTTTTTGAGTTTAATCTTATCCATTGGATCAAGATGGAGATGGAGGGTAAGGATTAGTCCCTTGGTATCCACATTAACTTTGGTATCCAAATGAACTTAAATCTTATACTATTATTTACTTAAGTTTCACAAAATAAAATTAGAGGTGTTACCGGTTTAATTGTCTGGTTCTTCGGGTTTTTGGGTTCAGTTCGATTAGATTCTTCTGAGTAAACCGAACCGAATTAAATTCAAATTAGATTAAACCAAACCGTAAACCGAATTTTGATTCGCTTTCATTTTCAGATTGATCAGAATAACCCGAATTATATAATTTATACACTTTTTCATTTAATTATATGGATATTTAGCACTAAAAAAGTTTTCAATCTTAAAAATGGTTATATTTGTATTAGGAAAGAGTTTTAATGGTTTTTTTTATATAAATATATTAAAAAAAATACTTATGCGAATTCGATTTCCGGTTCGATTCGATTTTCATTTTATCATAACCATATCAAAATCGAAAACCGAATATTTAATTCGGTCGTTCGGTTTTAACAAATTCAATTCGAATCGTTTCGGTTTTCAGTTTTCATATTCGTGAACACCCCTAAATTTTAGTCATGGCCCAAATCTAAGCTCAAGAACAAGCCCATTATTAATTCTAAATCCATGATCTAAGTTAAGTATCTAACAGAATTACCTGCCACTTTTGACCAAATCTCAGTAAGTAAATGAACCACCTTTATTCCCGCTATATATTTCCACAAAACACTCCTAACAAATTTCATTAGTTCTCATTACTTCATCTTGATGATCCAAAACTAATCCAAAAAAAATTAAAAAATCGTTACTATGCATTTTTCCTCTACATTCATAAGAAAAAAACCATTGTTTTTGGCAACGTATCGCGCTCTTGCTTCTCAATGCCATCACCACGACCACTATCGTACGATATCTACCATTTCTAGCAAATCAAGGTTTAGTAACGAGCGTGACAAGACTGTTGAATCGTTTATCGGATCACTAAAGTCAAGTATCGTTGTAGTTGGATTAGGTTTAGGGTTATGTTACGCTAATTATGTATCTCAACCGAATGCACATATTGTGTATGCGGAGTCTAATGATCAGGCTACGGACGACGAGAAGAAACCAAATAAGTACTTATTTGCGGATTCGTATAGGAGAAAAGTTTTTTTCAAGTATGAAAAACGAATTAGAACACAAAGTCCACCCCAAAAGGTAACGTATAAACGTATAGAATTGATTAATATGGTGTTACAAATTCTTGGTTTGTTATATTTGTTTGTTTGTTGTATATCCATGACACAAACCTTAATATGTTATATCCATCCAACGCAACTAAAAATCATAATGTCATATATATGCAATTTAAACATTTTAAAGCAACGTACGCTAATGGTGAAAATAACCTATTTTGCGACTTCTTGATAGTATTGGTTTGTAATTAGTGTGTAAGTATGGACGGAACCAGGGTGGGTCCCGGAGGTCCTGAGACATCCATAAAAATTTTGCAGCATAGTGTTAATTTTTGTAAAAAGTGTCGATTTTTTCTAAATGCATATGGTCCAAAAAATTGTGTTCTTTGTTTTTATAATTTTTAGTGAATACATCTGGTTAAATTGTGTTCTGGTTTCGTCTGTGCCTAAAACCGTAGGTGAGTGACCAAAACTGAAAGCAAAATGAACAATTGAAATTTGTATGTTTGTTGTGTGAATACTTGCATAGGTTATTAGCAGGGGCGGAGGGATGTATAACATAGGGGGCCGGTGCCCTCAATAAATTGGATTGAAATTTTTTTTTAGTGCAAATTTTGTACTTTAACGGCCATATTTTTAGCTTGCCCTCATCCCAAATGCCAAATTGACCCCAATAAAACTACTTAAATATCAAAAAGCTACTGAAAAACTACTGAAAAGCTGAAAAAAACCTGCTGTTTTTGGAAGAAAAAAAAATTACCCCCTATATATCAATATCCTGGCTCCGCCACTGGTTATTACGGAGTAGTAGATTTTATCGATCCGATGTGTGTGATTCTAGGTGTTCGAGTATTTTGCATCTTATATATCACCCGATGGTGAGGCTTTTATGACACCTGCGGATTTGATGAGGGCAGTGGTGCCCGTGTTTCCGCCTTCTGAAGCTTCTCGTGTTCGCGAAGGAAGCTTGAAAGGAGAGAGGGTTTCTAGTGATTTACGTTGCCCTCCTTCGAAATTCTTCATGCTTTTTGATACTAACAACGATGGGCTTATATCGTTCTCTGAGTATATATTCTTCGTTACGCTGCTAAGCATTCCTGAATCAAGTTTCTCTATAGCTTTTAAAATGTTTGATCTTGATAACAATGGGTAAGTAATTTTATCGATTTCGTAATTTTGTAGTTCTTTTCCATCTTTATATGAAATAATTGGTGTGATTGTTTTTGAACTTATGAATAGTGAAATCGATAAGGAGGAATTTAAGAAAGTCATGGAGTTGATGCGAGCTCAACATCGACAAGGGTCACAATATAGGGACAGGGTGCGTAGTGGACTTAAAGTCTCGACACCAGTTGAAAACGCTGGGTTACTTGAGTATTTCTTTGGGAAAGACGGGAAATCACGTCTTCCTCATGAGAAATTCGTTCAGTTCTTGAATGACTTGCATAACGAGGTTCGTAATCTTGTTTCACCTAATGAAATTAGTACTAAACCGCGACAAATTTGTTTGATCTTCAGTGTATTTTTGTCTGTGTGTAGATTTTGTCACTTGAATTTTCTCATTACGACTACAAGTCAAGAGGGACGATATCTGCCAAGGATTTTGCGTTATCAATGGTGGCATCTGCCGATATGAAGCACATCGACAAGTTTCTTGATCGAGTTGAGCAATTGAAAGATGAACCAAATCTTGCAAACATTCGCATTACATTCGAAGATTTCAAAAAGTTTTCTGAGTTACGAACACAACTGAGACCTCTATCTCTTGCTATTTTTAGTTTCGGTAAAGTGAACGGGCTCCTTACAAAGAAGGATTTCCAACGAGCTGCTGAACAGGTTTGCGGGATTTCTTTGAGCGACAATGTGGTTGATATGATATACTATCTATTTGATGTAAATCGAGATGGAAGGTTAAGCTCAGATGAGTTTTTACGAGTCTTGCAAAGGCGGGAGGAGGACAACTTACAACCAAGGGAGGCGGGACTGATGGGCTTACTTTCGTGTTGGCTGCAATGCTCGAAAAGCAATTGCTCAACGAGAATAATTTTTTAATTTTCTCGGTAGCAAATGTAGAGCGTGAACCGCGATCAATTCTATGTACATAAGACGATAAATGCAGACAAATTTTGTTGCACATCATAGAACTGAGAAATTTGTTTCGAAAGCTAACATTTCATGATATAGGAAATTGCCAACATTTTCACGTACATGTCGTGAAACACAAATGAGCGTACATGTCGTGAAACACAAAGAGTGCGCGCCTAACCATCTATTTCACATTTTCACATGCTGCAAAGCACAATTCAATATATGTCGACTTTTCTTGCTAATTAAACAACACGGTGCAATAACATTGAACTGAAATCTCGCCACATAAGGTTTGTTTGCATCAACTTACACTAGTTTACTATATCATGTAAAAAACTGTACCTCAAAATGGCGAGGAATCATTAAACTACTCAGGCACAACCAACATACGAATTTGTTAGCTAATGTAAAGATGAGTGTGCAACGTGCATACATCTTTATGTCGCGTATTCTAAAGAATCAGGCTGTGCTGATTGTGATGGTGTTGATATTTTCTTATCAGTTACCATGGCGATCTTGTGTTCTTGTACAACGTCATCCTCCATTTTCGGTTGTTTGTAGTCTTTTGGGAGTGGGTTACAGTTGATTGTATACGAAGCAGGTCTTTCTTCTTGGAACAATCTGCAAAGACGAAAATACCCTTCAGAATGGGGAAAACAATTTTACATATAATTTTTACGTCCTTAAGTTTTACCTCCAACACTACCTTAAGGGGTGTTTGGATGTGATTATAGAACGGATCATATGAGATTCTAACTACAGAATCACATGGTTCACATCCAAACACTATCTCATGCAACGCGCTTTGTTACAAACACTGACAGACGAAAAAAAGAGTGTATCACTGTGATACAACGGGATGTGTTAATTACACTCGCAACACATTAGGGAAACGTTGGAGTGACATGGTCACGTCATCTAGTGGTTACACAACAGAAGAATGCAGAAATAAAAGCTGAAAAAGAAGCACTTACGGGTGTTTGCAAAGTGTTGGACACTGGATTGTGAGTGCATATTTGCAGGTTGATAACTCAGTGATAGAACTAATCATAGCTCTAGGTTCCGAGCACACAAATCTAACCTACAAATCATATTAACAAGCACAAAAACAAATTCAGGAACCAGGATACGGTGAAATGACTGAAATCCGCATAGTATTGAGTAAATATGTCAAGTCCATCATACCTCAGTTTCTCTAGGCTCATTTGTAAGATCACAAGTGGTCCCATTTTTGTATATATGAGCGTGATACCTACGTTAAAAAACATAATTTAAATCCAACGTGTCAAACGAGTAAAATTGCACCTCATTTAACTGAATTTCGTAAATTTGTGTTCCAATTTACCTCCAACGAGTCTAATGAGTAAAATTTAGTCTTAGTTTAAAATGAAACAAGTCAAATGGTTGTAATATACCTTTGTGATGCATCTTTGGAGCGAGGATCTTTCAAAGTTGAAATGTCAGATACGTTACGGTTGTAAGCAGCTGTAGCTTCAGCATCATATTCACCCAATACAAACTCTTGAACAACCTGGAAACAAAAAAGGTCAAATCAGAAAAAGGGAACTAAAAGGTAAATGTCTCCAAAGTGTTTTTTTTTTCTTCTGCATAAAAATTCCTGCATTATGTTATTCAAATATCAGATTATTTATGAAATCATATAGCCGTTAACCGTTGTAAGGGTATTGCCAAACATAGCCCTTCCAGGGGTATGTTTTGGAAGACACTAATTATACATGAAAAGAAATATAAAAGATTTGGGCACAAATATAAAGTCAACCCAGCCCATTTCAAGTTTTCAACCATACAAAAAAATATCCGTTTTGTCTTTGACCCATACCCATCCCGCTCATCTTGCGACCCCAAAGATTTGTATATATCAGTTCGTACCTTATCTTCCTCCAGGTGAACTTGAAGCAGCTTCTTGTGATAACAAAATTCATATGACCACCACCCTTCTTGCTGCAAGAAACATCGACAAAGATAATTGCGTTAATTATATAAATGGGGTCCACAAACGAATGATAAGTTAAAATTATATAAAATAGTGGAAGTACTAACCCTGATAAAACATTGGTCTTTAAATGCTTCAAGTAGTTCATCAGGTGTCTTCATTTTGATGCGCTTCTCAGTTTCCAAAATTAAGCTGGTTGTGTTTTCATGTACGGTTGGTTTCTCACTTTTGAATTTTTCCACTTTAGGTAAGTAACAAAGAAACTTGTCTCCATTTTTCTTTGGCATTACCACCGATTCTTGATCGTCATCCTGCAAAACACAATACATCACATATATGTTGTCTACTGATACATATTTTGTGTGAAGCTTGGTATGCTGTTTTCACTTACAGGAATAAATGGTGAATCTTCTGTGTGGAACTCAATATCAAATTTTGGTTCTCGAGAGCTGCGACTTAATCCACCTGAAAATCAACCATTTATAAACATTCAAAGTGCATATCAAAATTGCTTTCTAGATTAACCTACATTTTCTGACATGATAATCATTTTCATTCTATGTAGGCAGGGATGATCCGAATTAGCTAAAGGAAAGACCAATCAGTATGCCTTTAAAACATATAAGATCGTTGACCTTAAACAAGTCTTATGTCACAACGTAAACGCTAAGTTATCTCCTTTCACAGTATCTTATGTGGCCTAAACAGTACTCCTACATTACAACATGACACAGTTCATACTTCATACAACCCCTTGTCCCGCAATCTTATTATTTCAAACATCCAATTAACGCCAACCATCAATGTTAAATGTTTCTTACTCCTTCATATTGTTTCAAGCCTCGGGTCACTATAGTCACAATTTTTTTCCATTATATTGCAGTTTTTCATGGACCAAGTTTTAGAGTATATAATCCATAAATACAAGGATATAGTCATATTATTCAATTTTCATTGTAGTTTACGGGATGAATTCTCATGTCCTATACCCCAGTAAACACACACAACACTCACAGGCGTAAAACATTTTATTTCAATCGATGATGGGCATCACCGATAGCACACGAAATCCGCCCTGGTGCATACACCTTGTAATAATGCTCCATTTGTGGTGCACAACACCACTACACGTCTACGCGATGCTATTACATACTTCATGATCCCAGATAAAGTAAGCATCATCGACTTCGTAGTACGGATCATAACTTCCAGGTTAGATATGCTAGTAACAAAGTAGTTTCAGTTTCATCTCAAATAAGCAATTTGAACTAAACATGTCCCTACATTGCTTACCAAAAACTGTTATTCTACACAATATAAGAGGGCGTTTTGGGATTGATTACTTCTTCAGCTTATCCGCAATTTGAAGCGGAAAAACAGTTTTTCATATGCAGGTTAGGAGTAAGGAGTTTCTTATTTCATATTACTTATTTGGTAGAAAATCAAAACTACTCTTATATATAACCTAAAACCTTTTATAAATGAATTCTATAGAAAACATGTATCAAAATATTAGGGGCCGTTTAGTTGGTGAAAATTATTCCTATTTTTCAGTTTCTAATTTCCTAGAGAAGGGAATTGTTCTTCTTTTTTAGAGAAGAGTTGAGATTTTTGAAAATCCGTTTAGTTGGAGTTACAAATTTTCTTTTTATTGAGAAGAAATGAGAATGAAAAAAGTGAGAATGATAAAATGGGCTTTCCACTTTTTCTGAAAAATGTTGAAAAAAATTGAGAATGAAAATCCCACCTTTTTTGAAAAATGTTGAAAAAAATTGCGACTAAACGGATTTTCTATATTTTCCTTTTCACATGAAAAATTTCCTAGAAAAATGAGATATTTTTCGCCAACTAAACGGCCCCTTATCTTTTCGCGCATTATTGCATTTTCTACAAAATAAGCAAATTCAAATACTATTTCCAAAACACCCTCTAAAGTGTTTGTTTCGGCTTATACAGCAGGCTTATGGCTTATGTGGTTCTTGGCTTATGTTTCATAAGATCACTTTTTGTGGCTTATATTGTAACTTTTCGGCTTATATAAGCTTATTATGACATGATAAGCTTATATAAGCCAGAAAATTTCTAAATGAGCCACTAAACATGAACTTATATATAAGCTTAAACAAATTAAGCTTATAGGTGGCCTATGAGCTTAGTTGTTTTTCGGCTTATATTTCATAAGCCCCAATATTTCAGCTTATTTTAAGACTTCTCGGCTTGTATAACTTTATCATATCATAATAAACTAAACTTATATAAGCTCATAAGTCTCAATATAAGCAGAAAATTGAGGCCTATGAAATACAAGCGAAAATCAAATAAGCTCATAAGCAAACATATAAGCTTAAACAAACACCCCCTAGAAACAGTTTGGATGATCCAAACACCTCAAACTGCTTATCTGCTTAATAATAAGCAACACCAAACACCCTCTTCAATAAAAATCACAACTTTAAGGTATAAAACAAAAAACCCATTATATATCCAACAATCTTAAACCTTAAATTTGTAACTAAACATGTAATTTCACCATTAAAAAAAATGGTACCTGCATGAGTTGGGAAGATCTGTTCAGCAAAAACATTATTATCAAGAATCAATAAACAACTGATTGATATAAACAAAACCCATAAATAATTTGAACCCATTTTTCACGTTTTGTGATTTTGTTCGCCAAGATCAAGAATATATTGGGTGGAAGTGTTTTTGTTAAAATGAGGGAGGTGAGTGACATAGTGTGGTTTTATGAGGGGTGAAAATGAAAGTTTGAGAAATAGATCACTCCATCCAATAAAGGAGTGCCACGTAGTTAAGAAGGGGTGACGTGGCAATTTTATATTCTTGGTTTTGGTTATGGGTTTTGATATAGTTAGCAAGTTTGAAAGATTAGATGGAGTGTTCAAATCGTGTAATACCCACGTAAACCGAACTTAATCGAAAAAAATCGAAACGAATTTATAATCAAATCGATTTTTGCAAAATTGAATCGAATTAAATATTTAAGTTTCGGTTTTAATATAGTTTCGAAAAAAATGAAAATTCAAGCAAATCAAAAGCTGCAATTCACATAAATATATTTAGTTTTTATATATATTATTATAAAAAGGTAACACCCAATATCGTCTTCTACGGTGTATAAAGAAGTTGAGACGTAAACAGTCATCCCTTATCTAAGGTAGAGAGGTTCCTTCCGGTTCTACCAAAGGTAAAAAAGGACATACGGTCTTACAAGGAGTGAGATCGGACCATTGACATCTGTTTCAGAGGCAAAAGTGATAACCACCTGATTCAACATTGTTATTTCAAGTTTAAAATTTTTTATATTTATATTAGAAAAAGAGTTTTAGTTTTTTACTAAAACTCTTTTTCTAATATAAAAATTAAAAATTTTTAAATTTCAAATTCTTTTTGTGAAAAAAACATAAATTATGTAATTTGGAACCCGAAAACCGAACTGAATTTAAATTTGATTTTCAGCTCAGTTTAATCCAATTTGAATTAGGTTCTGTTCAGTTTTACCTATAAATTTTTTAACCGAACTCAATAACCAAACGAAAAACACCCCAACTTCATATAAGTTAGGAAATGTTATAAATGTAAAGAACAAGAACACAAGAATAAGAGAAGAATGAGGAGAATGGAGAATTCTTATTCATGTATATCAATCCAAGAGGTTACAAGTATCAAGTATTTATAGGGAAGATAAATACATGTAAACCCTAACGGGTCGGTGAATATACATAAACCCATTAGTATTATTTTACAACAGTTATTAGCAATGTTTTAAAACCCGGTTTTTTAATCCACCCGGTTTAATCACCGGTTCATCGGGTCACCGGTTCAACC
>BQNB010131999.1:0-16626 GCA_026074375.1 Tanacetum coccineum | reverse complement strand
AGCTTTAGAAATTAAATACGTGAAATAAGCCAAATTGAGTAAGCTATAAATAAGCTACCCAAAAATAAGCTAATTTCAATAACCCCAAAATAAGCTATATAGAAAAGCTTATTTGGAAATAAGCTAGAAAAGAAAGTAAAAGAAAATAAGCATAAAGTAAAACCAACCTTAGAAATCAACATCTTCATTAATAAAAATAAGCTAAGAGTACATTAAGCTAAAACTAATAAGCTTTGAAAGCTTTTACAAAATAAGCTAAATCTAATAAGCTGATGTATTGCTACACTACTCCTAGCTATATTAAGCTACTATGTGAAAATGGAAAACAAGAAAATGCAAAGAAAGATGATTATGGTGCGTGTGTGGTCTTTCAGTATATAATGATCTTTTAACGTGCTTGCCAGTACACTTAATGCAATTTTGTCCACATCCCTTACTTTGGATCCAACGCCACATTTATGACTGGCCAATCATTGGCAACGATTGGAAATAAATGTCATTAATGCCCTCCTCGTACCTTGGATTTGTTGTCTTCGCCACGTGTCAGCGCATGATTAGCCAGCTTGGATGAGTTGTCGGCTGACTGGACTGCTGACTTGGCGGAAATAGTAATATCAAAATTTTGTCAAGATTGGGACTCGAACCCGATACCTGCAGCCTGCTTACGAACGTCTCTACCACTGGACTAAGTGTCCAGTGGTGTTATTACTCCCCATTATTTTACTTTTATCCCATTAACATCTGGACTTGTTTATTACTAGTAGTAGATTTGGTTGGCCCGTCCAGGGTGAATCAGGTCAAGTATTAGAGCGGGGCTAGATCCGTTGGACTCGTTTTTCCATGCTCTTTCTAATGATGTGCTCGGAGATTTTTTACGACTTCGTTTGAATATCGATAAACGTGAAAACGTTGTCGAAGCTCTCTTGAAAATCACCCTTTTTGCTTTGTTTTCAATTTTTTGTACCTGCAAGACATAAAAACACATACCAAGTATATTTGCACTATAATTTCTCATATTTTATGTTTTAAGTCTGTTTTATAGTGTTTTTCGAGGCTAAAATGATGCGTGTTTAAGCACACATTAAATTTCCCCACACTAAGCCATTGTTGATTCCACACGCAATGTTTATGATACACGTTAAGAAATAAATAATTTTGACCCCCCTTAACTTATAACCCCTCACATCAAACAAGAACAGAAAAGGTACATCAAGAGGTTTTAAAAATCATTTGTTTCGAAAGCGCCCCGTTTTAACCATTTATTCAATAATAGATAAAAAAACTAAGATAAAATTTTAATAGAATTATTAAAAGGCTTAAAGAATGAGAGTTCGTCATCCTCGATTTTTACAATCTCCAAACCAAGCTTAAATGAAATCACAGCTAAATATAAAATTAGATGCTAACACTACTCATAAATGCTAATTGTGTAAACGCAGCTACTTTTCGCTCCCTTATTCCTAATTTCCTCTACAACTTTTATTATTGTTGTTATTGTTGACAAATAAATTATGTCATTATTATCATAAAGGTGCCCGGTTTAGACCATAATTAGTTTGAAATCCTTTCATAAAGAGACGATATGTTGAGAATAAGGTCCACATTAAGGTTCTAATTTCGCATGATTTAGGGGTTATCCTTTTTATTTCATCTGAAACAACTCAACTATGAGTCCAGAGATGGAGGCTTTATTTAGATAACCCCAGAGTCGAAATTTGGCTTTATTATTAGTATTGCAACATTATTATCCCTCGGTCCTTTAAACAACTGACACATCGAGCGTCCTATTCGATAGAGCCAGTAGTCTTATTTCGACTTCGGGTATTCCCTCGACCTTTTTGAAGACTGACACATCGAGCGTCCTAACCGATAGAGCCAGTAAACTTTTATCAGTCTCGGATTATTATTATTATTATTACTTCCACCCTTTAAACGACTGCAACATCGGGCGTCCTAACCGACAAGAAATAGTGGTCTTATTTCGGCTTCAGTTTATTACATTATTATTATTATTATAGCCAAATTTCAAGTCCCGTGGTCTTTTAACTTCCGAGACATCGGGCGTCCTAACCGACAAGACCCGGTAGCCTATTTCCCCACAACACTGACAAAACCTCGATGTGTACCTTACTTTCACCAGAAGGAATCTCTATGAAGGGATCTAAACTAAGAATCGCTCTTAGAGCTGCGCGAGAGACGATTTAAACTAAGAATCGCAAAAACTCTAAAGTAACAAACTTTATATATATAACACATTTATATAACAATTATTAAGCTGGGTGGGAGTAATAAGCCACAAGAACCTCTAAATGAGCTCAAAAGAGATTGATGACATCAATAACGTGCACTTTATTACATCATTTATACCAATCAGTTTTGCCGCACTTTTAAGTATCATAATTGCATTATTTGTACTATATTGCTTTAAAGTTGATAAAATGCAGTAATTACCAGGATGCGTTTTTGTGACAACAACTAACTCTCCGCGCATCATTTTAGAGCTAAAATGAAGACTTTGAAGAATGAAAATGATTTCTGACTACATACGTTCCGTATCCAACAAAAAGATACGGCGTATCCAGCCGCCTAAGACTTCGACAAGAAGAATCTGTTAGCGTTTGACCAATTCCTAATACCGAGCGTAGCCCTTTTGTTTACATACGCCGTATACCATGAAATATCTGTTCGAAAAGAATACAATAACAGTAAATAAAGTAATCTGTTGAAAGATATCACTAATAGATGAAAACGTAGCACGCACATCCAAGAATCCACCCAATAAGTCTATCTACCTTGCCAGATATTGACGTATCATGGTTCTTTTTCAGACACTATAAATATGAAGACTCCAAAAATGAGTTTTCAGTGTGCAATATCATATTCTATATATCATACTCATTAAAGACGAATTTTAGAAGAGAAGATCAGCCACCAAGGTCAAGCATTGATCACGAATCCATAGAAGACATCGTAAATTTTTAATCCTCTATCGTTCGTATTATCATTGTTTGACTATGCTTGTATAATTACGAATGTGTTTGATGGGGTAATACCCTCTGGTATTGAGCCACCATAATGCAAGTTCAATGTCTTGGTGAGTGATTTTTAAATTAATTCTTAAATTATCATTGGATTGTTTAATTATTCAAATCACCCGTGGTGACGTCGTGTTGAAAGTGTGGGTGGGATGTGGGGGGGGGGGGGGAGGGGGGGGGTTTTATCATAATTGAGTTTATGTGTTTAAATATGCGACCTATCATTCAACTGGGTCTAGTGATAAAGAGCCAAGTAATCAGATACCATGGGGATACTCTCCATATCGTGTTTTTATATAATGACCAATAGTTCACAAATAACGTTATTCCTTTGTCTTGAAAATTAAGACTTAGTTGGACCGGTAGTGACCCATTTATGTTTCAGCAATCGCGCTCTTAATTAAATGATAAAGATTTGAATAGTGGAATCCATAAAAAAACATCGTCTAATACAATAAGTGTAAAGGTTCCGTTTGGGCTATGATTTTAACAGGATCACCACTACTTTGATATTCCCTAAAAGATTATAATTAAGACTAAATGGGATGCTTATGCAATGCGTTAATTATGACCAGATTAATCCTGTCTAGGTCTTTAGGATGATTCCCGCCTAAGTCTTAAGAATGATTATGCCTTCGAGATAATAAATCAATTGCACTAAAACAAACAAACCGACAATGAATGGATGGAAATGTGGTTAATATAGTTTTTCTATCATTTTGGCTTGTACCAAAACTTTTCTATCTTCAATTTTATTCTTTTGTGTTTATTGTTTTCCCCCCCTGTTGAATGATATTTCTCCACTCAAACCGACTGCCAGTTCTACAGGCTGAAAACCCCCTATATTCATTAGACAACGTAAATAGCAATAGAGTGTTAACCAGTAATTAGAACTAATTAAAATACTGATAGAATATAGTATTAATGTTTTACTCTTAGTGTTCGACACCCTACTTACCACCAACTCCATCTTGACCGGGTACACTTCTCGTTAAAGTATTGTTAGGTTGGTCGCTAATATAAATTTAAAACATGATAAATCAAATAATTGACGCCACAACGATATCACATCGATTTTATGGGCGCCGCGCCCGGGATCGAAATATATAAACCTTAGATTCTTATTAGTAAATTTTACCATTATCATTAAGTCTATTTTTAGTTAGTAAATCTAATCATTTAATTTCCTGTTTGTATTATTCGCATTAAATGTGTATTGTTTAAAGTGTTTCGTTTTAAATTCCCGCATTTAATTGTTTTAAATAATATTCTGTTTTGACTGATCACCTGATACGCCGTATCCACCAGTTGGATACAACATATCAAACCTTCTGCTCAGGACAGCGTATTGAGTCTTACAGTCTAAACAACGTATATGTTCTCCAAACAATACAACGTATTCTGTGAAATCAATACGGCATACTGGCATTCAACAGACCTATACGGCGTATTCACATTAATTGAATACGGCGTACATGTCATCTGACACAGTAGCAGATGCAATTTTTCTGTTATCGATTTCCTGGTTTATGTGTTCCCTTCCCCAAGGGCACATCCTACTGATTATTTGTGCTTAATTTCAGGAAACCATTGACAAAGAAACCACCATGGCGAAGGCCCACACCAAATACTAACTATTTACCACTACCCGAAAGAACTTCGTCACTAATGATAACGAAGGAAGAATGGTCGAGAAATGTATCGTTGAAATACAAGGAACATTCTTGATGAAAATACGCGATTATGATTTTAATGAGGATATTAGGGAAAACGCGTTCATACACATCGATAAATTTCTCAAAATTGTTAGGCCAGTCAAAATCAATGGGTTGACTCAAGACCAATTCAGACTTAGTGTTTTCCTTGTTTCACTAATAGGTGCTGCAAGTGAATGGTTCACAAAGGAGTGTATAAGCTCAATTACTACTTGGGATAACATGGTCGAAAGGTTCATTCTAAAATTCCACCATCTTTCTGGTCACGATGAAGAAGAAGAAACCGAGGAGGATGACAACCCAAATGAAACAGACAATGTTCCTGAAATCTTTTTAACAGATAGAAGGAAACCTGTTTGACTTTGAGACACCCTTGTGCGAAGCATTCTACGAATTCAACTACCTTCTAAAAATCAACACAGATCTATTCACTTATGATATCCAAAACTTCAAAACTTATGATGAATATGATTGAGAGTTGAATAACGACATAGCAAAGGGTACAGATGAACCGTGGTCGGAAAATGGGGTACCATACCAACTATGTGATCATATATGTGAACCACACCATTTTAAGAATGGAAAAACTAAATGGACTCCACCGGGTACATTGAATATCTGAAGGGTTCTGTAAATGGTGGGTAATACAACCAGAATGGTTCGAGGTAAGGAAGGCATAACCTATTTACAGGATCACAAGTGGTATGATGAACTAGCTGATGGGAAACTAAAGGACGAAACCTTAGCACTTAAGGCAAAAATTAAAGGATCATGAAGGAGTACACGAAACCTAAGAGCAAACTCCAGGGTGATAAAATTATGTGGATGGTTGAAAAACTGCTTCGAAAACTTCCATGAGGTACATTATGAAGTACTAGTAAAACTACAAGAATGCTGATGGAAGGTGAATGCTCACGAGATCGCCCCATTTACTCGTATGGAAAACTTCAGACGGGGACCATATGCGAAATATGAAACCAAACGACCAGCAATCCTTATCTTGACGTCAATCGTATATTTAGAAGGGATTATGAAGCATGCAACTTCGGTGATACTCAAGAAAATCAAGGACATGAAGAACATAAGGGTAATCCAAATCTTGAACCATCAAACTGCAAAATCAAGAGATTCAAGATGATGAAATACTCATTCGATGATGACGAGGAGTACATTACCATAAAAGAGTCTGAATACCTCAACCACTCAAAGGATAGCCTCGATGCTTATCGAGAACTTTTACGTCTCATTGATGAAGGATGGGTCGTGACAACACCAAATGACAAATGAGAAGAAGAAGGAAAAAGGTCGAACTTAAAGACCAGCTGAAACAAAAGTGCTTCCCGGGAGACAACCCGATCATTTTAATTGTTTGTCGCATTTTAATTTTTTGTTGCACGAGTCTGTCTTATCAGACACTCTATACGGCGTATCGAACCACTCTGGATACGGCGTATAGACGTGTCTGAACGTTATCAGTTTCAAAAACTAAATATTTAATTTCTAAGTAATTTAATTGTTTTTACAGGAACAATACGGTGTATCCTAGGGTTTGGGATATGGTGTATTGATCCCTGTATAGTTGTGTGTTTAATTGTTTTCTTGTACCATTGTAACGAGATAGAAATTGCACTTGTCTTCTAATCTTTTAAGCAGCACCTTGCCGAAACTATGATATGGTATAATCTGAAAAGGACATGTGTTGAACTTATCTGGGCATTCTGAAGCCCTAGTTAACACACTTTTTGCTCAAGAACTCATCTTGGAGAATTATCACGAGCAAAACATCAGGGAGTTTTCTGTTCTAATTCTATTTTCCCTTATTATTTTATTGTTTTATCTATACAACGAGTACATTGTATAATTTAAGTGGGGGGATAGAGAATTAGAACATACGTGTCTTCTTTTTTACAAAATAACATGCAAAGTGCTAAAACTTCCAAAATTTATTTTTTTGATTCGCGAGCATGACGATTGTAAAAATCACTAGTTCCATTACCTAAGCAGCACTAACCCTGAGCATACAAATTGTGAAATATAAGGCCTATTTGCATATCCAATTGTTTACCTAAAAATTTACAAAAATTATAAGAGTGCCGGTGATGTAATTGGCATTAGAAACTTATGGCCTGGTATAATCACTTCCGAGACACCGCAATGATGAGTACTATGATTTTAGATGGACGAACATGTTCAACTGATAAATTTCTAGGATTAAACCAAACAGCCTACATATTGTAAAATTAACTAACTATATTGGTTAGTTAAATCCTGTGTAACCCTTTGATTATTCTCATTTTTAGAGTAAAATCCCCTAGAACAACCTGTTGAGTCATTCCTTTCTTTTTCTACACCATATTATATGTTTCGTTACACCTTTTCACCTTAGCCTACCGTGTAGATTAAGCCTATTTTAATCAAAGTTGCTAGTTGCTTTCGTGTAAAGTTTTGTATTTCCTGTGTCAAAGTGAAATTTTTCTATCTCTGTAATGGTCAGAAATATGCACAAGCAAGGTCGAAAAATAGTGTAGATCTTCGTAATTTTCTGCTACTTTCGCGATTATGAATCATTCCTACAAGAAGAAGTATTACAAGGAAAAGATTATCCGAACGAATTATGATAGTGAAGACGGTGAAATAAAACCAAGATTTATAATGTATTGCAAAAAAAAGAAAAAAAAAGAAAGAGCAAAAAAGAGAAGGAAGAAAAATAGTCGTTCAAAAAATTTATACCGAAGGAATTTCTTGGAAGGATTGATTATTCGTTGATACGTTACAAAAATCAACGATGTAAAGTCTTGTAAAAAGTGGCTGATATCACCACGTATTCTGTAAAAGTATGTAAAGAGCGGGATGTAAGGGAAGTTGACCATTATGGGAAAGCCAACTTAGGTTGTCTTTGTCATTTCGATGGTCCCCAAGGAGTCTATATGTTCGAGTCTTTGTCATGGAACGGTCAGGGGAAAGTTACTAGCAACCGTACCTTATTTGTTGGCTTAATCTATTTTTTTTGTAAATTTTGTTTAACACCCATTTTACTTCCCTTTTCCTAGCAACTACTACCATATGTCCTACTCGAACCGAGGACTTGAACGAGCATGCATGGTCTATCCATTGTACGTGCCATGCAATTGCATGTCTCACTGCCTTGTTATAAGAAATGACTTTCAGTGAAAGTTAGAAGCTTTCCTACCTATTCTTCTCAATCCTAACCGCTGTTTAAACACGAACAGGAATGTGATCTGGATTGTATATCTGTCCCCTATTCTCTAATGTTACACATTATGTTATGATATTCCAGCAGCCTTGTGTTTGTGGGTATTATGGTGAAAGATTGTTTGAATGCTCAACCAAAAGCCTTCTTAACCCAATTTATCTTTTGACTGTATCTCCTTAGCTTTAAGCGGTAGAGATTTGTATACCTGGCAAGCTATGAATACGAAAACAAATCACGACCGAGGCATTTGAGCGGTACCAATTAAATGTTGGCAGCACCTAGATAGATGAGTGATCAGATTGTTTTCATTTCCATATTTCGTGAGTGCTTTGTTATTAAAGGTGAATTAGGACAAATGATGCATAAAACGGAAAATTCCTCGACATCGGTTGGGATACATTTTCCTAAACTGAAACTATTCTAAGTTCTACTTAAAGGACAAGTAAAGATTCAAGTGGGGGTAAATTTTAGGAAATCAAATAACGTCCCTATTACATCCATTTAATCCCATCTTTTTGGGGCCTACTTTTATAAATTATTGCAATACATTTGTACTTAATAGGTTTAAAGTTAAAAATGGCAGTAATTCAGGAGTGTTTTGTGAATACAAGCTAATAGGCGCATAATTGGAGCTAAAACTAAAGACATTTATAAGAAATGATGATTTTATTTGACAACAAAACGCCGTAATATCCAACAAAAGAGATACGGCTTATCAGCGCCTAACTTCACAAGAAAACGCGTTTAACCAATTCCCAAAAAGGCGTAATGCCCTTCTGGATCTTACATATGTCGTATCTATGAAGATAACTATTCGAAGATACAGTAAATCAAGTAAATTGGGAAAGATATCACTGATTGATTGAGAACGTAGCACGCACTCCAAGGAATCCAGCCCAATACGCCGTATCAACCTTGCCAGATACGGCGTATCGAGTCTTTTTCAGACACTATAAATAGAAGACTCAAAAACGAGTTTTCAGTGTGTAATATCATATTCTTTATACCATACTCATTGTAGATGAATTTTAGAAGAGAAGATCAGCCACCAAGGTCAAGCATTTGGTCAATTTAGAATTCCAAGAAGACATCCGTTGTAATTTTTACTCTCTTAATCGTTCGATTTTCATTGTTTGATTATGCTTGTATAATTACAATGGTTGTGGGCTAATACCCTCGGGTATTAGCCATCTTAATGAAAGTTCAATGTTTGGTTTGTTTTAAAAATCAATTTCTTAATTTATCGTTGATTGTTTAATTATGTTTATCACCTCATACTTGTTTATGTGTTTGAATATGCGACCTATCATTCAACTGGATCTAGTGATACGGACCAAGTAATCTAGATACCGGGATAGCTCTCCATATCGTGTTTTATATTACCGACCAATAGGATCACAAATAACGTTCTGTCTTTGTCTTGAAATTATGAGCTTAGTTGGACCGGTAGGTGACTCCATTTTTTGTTTCACAGCAATCTTGCTCTTACTCTAACTAAATAAAGGATTTGAATAGTGGACTACCAATATATAAAACACCAAAACAATAAGTGGGTAAAGTCCCGTTGGGCTAGGGTTTTTAACCGGATCTCCACTTGCATATTAATTTACCTAAGATAGATTAAAATTAAACTAAAGGTTGCCATCTTAATGCTTAATTGTGACAGGGATTAATCGTGTCCTAGGTCTTAGATGATGTCCCGCCTAAGTCTTAAGAATGAACGCCCGGCTACGAGATAGAGTAAATCATTGCACTAGAAACAAACAAACCGACATTAAACTGGATTTAATATGGCAAATAAGTTTTCTAATCATTTTGCTTGTACCATAACCTGCTTTTTCTATCTCTAATTTTATCGTTTGTGTTTATTGTCTATTGAATGATAGTTCACCACCAAACCTGTGCCAGTCTCTCAGGCTAAAACCCCCGTAGATTCGTTAGACAACTATAAAGCATAGGTTTAACCATAATTAGAACTAGTATTAAAATACTGATAAGAGTATAGGTTAAAATGTTTCACTCTTAGTGTACGATATACCACTATTGACTTTTACCAGGCAAACTAACCATCATGACGCGGGTACACTACTCGTTAAAGTGTTGTTTTAGGTTTGTCGGCTAAATATATATTTAAAACTTGATAATCAAATAATTGACCCTACATGACAGCACATCAGAGATCCAACTACTCCACGCTTAGCATCTAACTTATATTTAACTCTATCATTTTTCGCTCTTTGCAAAATTTTAAAGTTTAGCAAACGCTTAGTCTCCAAAGTTAAGGGAAAAGTTAGAGTGCAAAACTCGGTCAAGTCAAAATATCCCTAGTTCTACGGGCCTACTTATTTCTATATATTTATTTATTTATTTTAGCTACAAAATAAAATAAAGCAATATATATTTTGGTTAAAACAGGGTTGCGAGGGGCACAGACAGGCAACAGTAGAACAAAGTGCGTAGAAATCCCCCCTACCTTAGAATGGAACATTGGCCTCAATGTTCAAAAATATCAGGTTTACCCCAACACTTAGGAACAAAAAGTGTAAATATGATGACAATAAATAATAACGACTTTTTAAAGCATCATTTATCCATGTTATTTAACCCATTTTGAATAGTTATTGCCAAGAATGTTACTTATCGTTTATATTTGATAATCATTGCGTTCTATTAATGGAGTAATTAGGGAAACTTTATCATAAGTGCATGCATTCTAGAGCTTTACAATGGAAGTATATTTGAAGATTAATCATTCTAAGACAATACGCCATATCTATCAGGACGATACGGCGTATCCGTGCTTGCCACTCACTCGAAATAGACCAAAAAACTGGAATAAAGATCTCTAACACCGTATCCAAGGACTCAATTACGCCGTAAGTTGCAAGATATGGAGAAGTCTCAATCTAATATTCTAGAAGATATTCAAACGTTGGGTCCCTACTCTAAAGAAATCCCAATAAACCCGTATCTAATACATGGATACCCGTATCCTAACCGACTTCCCATGATCGTATTTTTAAACTGAAAAGTCAAAAAGTACTTATAAATAGAAAACTTCAACTAAAACAAGTTTTATAAGTGTGCTAAACATATTCTCATACTAAACCACAAAGTCACTTTCAGAAGAGAAAAAGAGCAGAACAGAGGATCGAGGAGACAACGTATTCAATTTTCGAAGAGAGACATCGTGTAATTCCATAATACTGTTAGTAATCGCTCAGTATTTGGATCATTACGTTAACACGGTAGAGTTTTACCTTGGGCTAATTCGTACGTCTTACTATTTATTATGACGGTTTGTAAGGCTAATACCTTCGGGTATAGCATTATAATGAAGATCTGAATGTTCGGTATTGGTGTTTATATCGATTTCTTGATTATCGATGAAGTGCGTTTTATGTTTATCAATTTATACTTGTTTACGTGCTTTTGTATGCGACCTATGTCTATTCAACTGGATTCTAGGCACCTCAGTGGACCTAGCGGATCGAGAGTCTGAGATAGCTCTCCATATATTAATCTATACAATCTTGAATAATTTTACAACAAGTATTGTCCTTCTAAGTCTGGTGTCTATGAAACTCTTCGGCTAACATAGTTAATTGATATTGCCAATGGTTTATTGAGATCGTAGTTGACTAGTAGATTGACCTATGGACAATTCAACAAAGTAAATGTTTTGATCTATTAGAATATTGGACAAGTAGACTACTAGAGTATAGAAAGCATTAAGGTGGTATCAGGTGGATAAAGTCTCATATGAGACTATGTGTTTAAAAGATCACCATTATTTTAATCCTAAGAAAATTATAATCAGCAAATATGATGCTTTATGCGAGATGCTATTAATTATGACAGAATTAATGTGTCTAGGTCCTTAAGGATATGTAACGCCTAAGTCCTTAAGAATGTATTGCCACCGTCGAGAGAAGAAAACATTGCACTTAATAAACAAACTCAACATCTATAATCGAATTAATAATGGTTAATACAGTTTTCTTATATAAGGTTCGACCGCTCTTTTATCTTTTATCTATTAGCTTGCGTGGGTAACAGTGTCTTAAATTGATTGTAGTCACCAACCAATCGGTGCCAGTCTCTTAGGCTGAAAACCCCCCTTTTCCCATTAGAATTAGGATTTAGACTGACATAGGTTTAGATTAGAATAGAATTAACATGGATTAGATAACCAAGATATTAATTAAATTGATAGATTTAACCTCGCTCTCAGTGATCGATACCCTACTTACCATGAAACTACTACTGATCAGGTACACTGCCCGTTAAAGTGTTTTTTTTGGTTGAGTCGGCAAAAAATAAATTTAAAACTTGAAACAATAAAATATACACCACACAATGACACATCAAGTTTTTGGCGCCGTTGCTGAGGAGTGAAGTTGTTTAATTCTTATTTATTAGTGTTTTAGTTTAGATTAATTTTCATATTTGTGTGTTTGTTTTGTGTGTTTAATTTTCTACATTGTATATTTTTGCATATTGTGTGTTTGTGTGTTTTCTACATTATTACAGTCTTCTGTCTGTGTCAAATACTCAATACGGAGTATAATTTTTTGTTCAAACCAATACAGCGTATTCGACTCTATTATCAATACGGCGTATTCAGTTCACTGAATACGGCGTATTAAGCTATTTAACAGTTTTCTTTCCTAGCGAATTTATTACAGGTTAAAATGGACAACCCCAACATTACTATGAAGGAGTATATCAGACTTGAGGAAGAAAAAGCTCGTAGGCATGGTAAGGTGTATAACTAGGAAACTTCTACATATGGTAAGATTTGGGATAATGAAGACGTTTACAACCTCAGATCTGTTGAAACTGAATTCCCAGCTATAGTCTTTAACGACACGTTAACATCTGAAGTATCACTCTTGTGTGAGCCTACGGTAAGTTCTCTTAACAATGATGAAATTGACTTTAAAATATCGTTTGACGAATTCGACGATGAAGATCGCATGGTAATTTTTGACAAAAATTCATTTTCTTACAAAATAATTTATGTCAACAATTTAAAAACAGATTCAGAAAATGATAATGATAAAGTCAATATGCCTTTGCTTCCATCACCCAAGCCTACGGTCAGTTAATTTGATGATTTAGACTTCTTTAAAGATTTTGAGATGAATTTCCAGCCATTGTTTACAATGATGCTCAAACGTCCAAATCAGATTTATTAACTGAACCGATTTTAAACCCTCAACATATCGATGAATTTAATTTGAAAGATGAAACATCATTGTCTAAATGTGATGAAGAGGAACAAAACATTTTAAACTTTAATGATCTATTTCCTTTTAACGTAATTTATCCCGATGAATTAAAAACGGATACGGACAATGATAATGATAAAGTTGATATTGAACACTATTCAGGGGATTTATCTGTCAAACCATTATCTGATGTAATAAATGCCGATGTTGGTACCTATGCACATGGGTCAAATAAGCTTTTAGAAACAAGTCATGATACATCTAGTAAATTTTTCAAAACTAAAACTTTTATCGAGGGATTAAATTTTAATATCATGACTTGGAATCATCTTAACAAAGGGATGCCATTCATTTTTCTAATCAAGAATTTGTATGTGCCATTTGGCATCCCGTTCGACCCTAAATTGTTTTATAAGGATGGAATTAAATTAGGGCAAGTCTAACTTAAAGACTTTTTTGTAAACAAAAGTGCTTCCCGAGAGACAACCCAGAATGTTATTTAATTTTGTTATCGAGTCTGTCTTCCCAGACTTCAATACGGCGTATCCGTTCCACCCCATACGGTGTATTGATTGTCTGGACGTTATCAGTCTTTACTTTTTATGCACTTTAAAAACATTATTGTCAGTTCTGCGAATACACCGTATTCAATTATTTGATACGTCGTATCCACAGACTGACCCATATTTAGTTTGTTTTAGTTTAGTTTAAATTAACTATAGGTACCGAGATAGGAATGCACCTATTTTTCCAATATTACACAAGACCTCATGAAGGAAATATCAATGAATATGGTGGAGAATTTAAGAATATGGAAATCTTGAAGTGTTAGAATCTTGAAACCTCAAAATGGCTGTTCAACATAAAATCTTGCTCATAAACGCAAATTGGAGAATCTACCAAGCAAAAGTCAGGGGAGTTTCTCATTATAATTCTTTTTAAATTCCCGTATTTAATGTTTTATATATACAACGAGGATGTTGTATAATTTAAGTAGGGGGCGTGGATGTTGTATAATCTAAGTGGGGGGATGGAGAATTAGAATGCCTATTTGTCCTTTCTTTTACAAATTGACAGCCTAATTTGTCTTAAATAAAGCAAATTAAAAAAATTCTAGCAATAACTTTTCTGTAAACAATTACTAGTTTATGACCTCGCGCACTTTAACCTTAATGCCTAATTCGTGTGATTTAAGCCTATTCCATTTCCAATTGCTTACTAAAAATTCTACAAAATTATGAGTGTGCCGGTGATGTAGTGGACTTAGAACTTGGAGTGCGGTATAAACTAGAGAACATAATGATGAGTACTTATGGATTTAGAGGAGAAAATAAAAAAAAACAATTTTTTTTGTAACAGTAACTTTTAAGAATACACCAAAAAGCCTATATGTTGTAAAATTAACTAACTACACTGGTTAGTAAATCCAGTTAACAACTTTGTTTACTATCTATTTAAGGAAGATCCCTAGAAAACCTATTGAGCAATTCCTGTCTTTTTTCATTCCCATATGTCTATTTCGTTAACTTTTATCCTTAAAGCCTACCCCTGTTGATTAAGCCTTCTTTTATTCAGCGTAGTTGCTTTTCATAAAGTTTTGTATTTCTGTGTCAAATGTGAAATTTTCTATCTATGTTAAGGTCGGGAATTTGCACCATTGCAATGAAAAGTTTGTAGCTCGTGTATTTTGCTACCTTCGCAATTATGTATTATGTCCGATGTTGAAGAGTTGTAGGATAATTTTGGAAATATTTTGTTGTGAAGACGGTAAAATTGTACCGAGGATTATGTTAAAAGGGAAAAAAATGGAAAAATAGAAAATATATCAAAAAGGAGAAGGAAGTTTTATAGTCGGTTCTTTAAACTTAAACCGAAGAAATTCTCGGAAGGATCGATTATTCGTGGATTAAAAGTCAACGATGTATAGTTTTGTATTAAATGGTCGATATCACCAATTTTGTAAAAGTATGTAAGTTTGGGATGTAAGGGAAGTTGACCATTATGGGAACGCCAACTTGGGTTGTCTTTGTCATTCTTATGACGAGGCGTTTGTATATATTTCGGTCTTTATCATGGGACGAGTCAGGGTGAAATAGTCACTAGCAACTACTTATTTGTTCAAGCTTATCTATTTGTTTGTGATATTATTTAAACAACAATTTACTTCCCATTCTGCAATTAACCTTAGGTTTTACTTGAACGAGGTTGGAGTGAGTCATGCATGTATATTTCCGTCGTTACAGTCATGTATGGGTGATTAGCTCCTTCGTTGGTTTACGAATTTGGTGAAATTACTAGAAGTCCCTACTCTATATCATTCTTCATCCTAACATTTGGTTAAGCTCGAATGAAGATGTGTCGGGCCCAAAATAGGTCAATTAAAAAATTCGGCCTACTATTGGGTTATATCACAGCCTATCACCAACGCAGCCATACAATGCAAAAATCAAGCCCAATCTTCTTATAAGCTTATTTGGGCCTTCAGCTTATTCATGGTTGTTTGGGTTTATTCAGCTTATTTGGGTTCATGATTATTTTTAGATTATTTTCATCACCAAAACACAAAATAAGAAAAAGATTTTAGAGAGAGAAAAAATTAAAGAGAGAGACAAAGAGAGAAAAATAAGATGGTTACTTGCACTAGGAAAAGAAAATAAGAAGCAACAACAAGAAACCTTTACTACATGAGGTGAAGTGTATTTATACAAAAAGAGAATAGGAAGCCTTAAGGTTCGGTTGGGCTCCTTGTTGGGCCGGATCCTATTGCACGTGGGCTTTAAGCCCGACACCTAGGCCCAATTAGCTTAAATACATTCTCGAAAACTACAATTTTCTTATACAAGGCTCGGGATTGATAATGAACATCACTTTACTAAAAACACGGCTAATAATCTCCCCCTAAGGGGTGGTCATTCAATTGTTTGTGACGTCTTGAGTCTTGGAGCCTTATATTTTTGGGAATTCTTTTTGAAGTTCCATTTGCATGCTTGTGATCTTGGATCTTGATCTTTAACTTGATATTCTTTGATAAAATACTGATGTCATGGTCTTTGGCCTTGATTTGTCTTGACTACTAAGATCTCTGAATCTTTATCCTTGAATCTTTATGCCACCTTGCGATCTTGTGTCTCCACCATCATGCTCAAGGTCTTGAAAGCTTGCTAACAATTTCCCTCAACATTTTCTTTGACATGATTACTTGTACCACATAATCAAAGAAGTAGTACTTGATCTACTTGTATGATATGTCTTTGTTATTGTTTGGTAATCTTGTCGAAAATTTTCATTTGAGGAAGTGTTTGTACATAAGAGATTGCAGAAGACTTTGACATATGTGCTTGAGCTTTCATCATGTATTTATCTTTGTCGATTAAGCATGAGGTCTTGAATCTTGACTCCGCTGGAATGAGGTTGTAACGCCATCACTT
>BQNB010131998.1:0-15444 GCA_026074375.1 Tanacetum coccineum | reverse complement strand
AGGCTTACAGCGCATTGATCTTGTGTTTGGGTGATCGGGTCCTACGGGAGATCACCAAGGAGATGACTAAAGTGGGGATTTGAAAAAAGTTAGAGACTTTATACATGACAAAGTCTTTAACAAATCGTTTATAGTTGAAGAAGAAGTTATATACTTTTCAAATGCATTAAGGTCAGTCTGAACATATTGATGAGTTTCACAAGCTGGTAGGTGACTTAGCGGCTATAGATACTGCTATATCAGATGAGGATCAGGCATTATTATTACTCACATCTTTACCATCGTATTACAATAATTTTGTAGAGACTTTGCTATTTGGTTGGGATACTTTGAAGCTAGAAGACGTGCTCGTGACACTTAATTCTAGGGAACTTCAGAAGATGACAGAAGCAAAGGGTGATGGTGGTGAAGGGTTGTATGTGAGGGGGAGATCTGGTCAAATAGATATAGTGCAGGGTACATATAGTGTGTGGTCAAAGTCATAGGGAAGAAGCAGCAAACTCAGGTTTTATATACGTCAGTCTGAGGAGCATTTAAAGAGGGATTGTCCTAGGTATAATCACAAAAAATCTCAAGGTTTTGTCAGGAATGAAATTAGGTATCCGATTCTGGAGCTGATGGGTATGACAGGGCTGATGTTATGATGGTTATGAGTGTTGAAGAACTATTAGATTGGATCATGGATTCAGGAGGCTCATACCATATAACATACAGGAGAGATTACTTGGTTGATTTTGAAAAGTATGACGGTGATAATATACTGCTTGGTGATGGCAGTGAATGTCGTGTACGGGGGACAAGTAAGCTCAATACAGATGAAGGGATGGTCAGTTTTGTGTAGAAACAACGTCAGGTATGTTCGAAGTTAAGGCGAACGATATCGCTGGTACTTCTTGGAAAAGAAGGTTTTACCGTGAAGATGCAGTCGGGCAAGATCAAGGTTATTGTTAGAAATACGAAAGTATCGGTCACTTTCATAAATATCGTTAGATAGCTCATTAAGTAATATTTGGAAACTAGATAGGCTAGTTTAAGAAAATCCCATGGAAAGCCCATGGACAAAGCCTAAAAATAAGGCCGACCTATATGTAAGTAATAAAAACCCTTTCCGCTGCAATGGAAAGGGTGTTGGTAGTTTCACTTTTCACATACTAATCTTATATCAATCTTTTTCACTTTCTCTTACTAGAAGCAACCTCCCACTCTCTTTCTCTCTCTAGATCTCTTCACACTTATATGTTTGTTTAAAGATTACTTATATTCTACAATTGGTATCAAGCCTGTGGTGAAATCTTTGTATTGTGTGCGATGTTTACTTCTTCTTTTTGTTCGGCTTTTTGGTTCGAACCAACAAAGGGTCTTCACCTTTTTGTGGGTTTAAAACCATAAAGTCTTCATTTTTCTTAGTCTAATATATTAGTATTACCTAGTTATACAAGTAAAACTTTGGAAAAAGCATAAAAATCTTCATTTTTATACGTTTTGGTTTGAAAAAAGTACTTTGGTCCAAAATCTGATTCGAAATTTTTGTGGTTTTTAAAAAGTTAAAGTTTTTTATTTTTATCGGTTCTAACTAGCTAAGATAGGTAATAAGTACAAGAAAAATCAGGAGAAAAACATCAAAAAGTGACTCTTTAGTGTTTTGGAAAAGTGTAGTTCTGTTTTGCAGGAGGCGAATTATTCTTGTTCTTGAAGGCGAATTAATCCTTTTCTTGAAGGCAATTATCGTTGTTTCTTTAAAGGCGAATTAATCCTTTTTATTCAAGGCGAATTAATCCTTTTCTTAAAGGAAAATTAATCTTTGTTTCTTTGAAGGCGAATTAATCTCTTTCTTGAAGCGGAATTAATGTTTGTTATCTTGAAGTCAATTGATCCTTTTTGTGAAGGCGAATTAATCTCTTTCAGTACAAGGAGAATTAATCATCATCTGTTCAAGGCAAATTAATCCTCTTCTGTACAAGGTGAATTAATCCATTCAGTATAAGGCAAAATAATCCTCTGTTATAGAAGGCGAATTAATCATTTCTTGTTGAAGGCAATTTAATAATTTCCTTAGAGGAGAATTAATCACTTCCTCAGAGGTGAATTAATAAAATTTGAATTATACGGTTTATTTCTTTGATTTGTAAAATCCCGTGAAACGTTATTTTCCCGGTTTAATCTTGAATTGTAAAATCCTGTGTATTCTCAAGACTTACAACACTTAAAATCAACTCACTTTAATACAATCACTTCTTATCACTGTCCGATCAACAAGTAATCTTTTCACATACCAACAAAGTAACAATGTCTACTCATGATACTCTCTGGTGGTGACAATCGTCCACCAATGTTGGAGAAACACATGTACGATTCCTGGAAAAGCAGAATGGAACTTTACATGCAAAACAAAAAGCATGGAAGAATGATACTTGAATTAGTTGAACATGGTCTACTCATTTGGCCTACGATTGAAGAAAATGGTGTGATCAGGACAAAGAAATATGAGGAATTGTCCGCAACTAAGAAAATTTAAGCTGATTGTGATCTCAAAGCAACTAATATCATTCTTCAAGGACTACCATCTGATGTCTATTCACTCGTTAATCATCACAGAGTTGCCAAGGATCTATGGGAAAGAGTTTAACTACTAATGCAAGGTACATCATTGACAAATCAAGAAAGGGAGTGTAAAATGTATGATGCATTTGATAAGTTTGCTCACATCAAGGGGGAATCACTTCATCAGTATTACTTGAGATTTACTCAGCTGATCAATGACATGAACATTTACAAAATAAAATTGGAGCAATTTTAGGTCAATACCAAGTTCTTAAACTGTCTTCCACCTGAATGGATTGTTGGGATTAAAAGGCTTCATGATGATCTTGGACTTACTACTGCTAAGGTTTATGTTACTTCTGCTAAGCAAAAGTTAGTGCTGTTTATTAACTCTAAGAAAAATATGCTAAGTAGTTACTACTGCTAGTGTAACTTAGTTACTACTTCTAGTGTAACTTAGTACTACTCGTGTATATTAGTACTACTAGTTACTACTGCTAGTATATGTTAGTACTGCTAGAGTAAAGTTAGTACCGCTGGTGAAGATTGAAGAAAATATTCTAAGTAGTTACTACTGCTTGTACACAGTTAATGCTGCTAGTACAAAGTTACAACTGCTAAAAGATTAAGACTGCTGAAAGAGTTTCTATTGTCAAGGGATGGATAAAGACTGCTCAGAGAAAAGATAAAGATTTCTTATGTGATATGTATGAGATATTTTTGTAAACGATACGTATAAGTTATTTGTTTAGAAGATCATGATAACTTAGAAAAATATTGTAAGCCGATTAGGACTCCTTGGTGTATAAAAGGAGATTCTAGGGTATAGAGTTCTATGTACCAAAAACAAGTCATTCATAGAATTGTTATAGCTTTAAGGTTTTGTAACCCTAATACTAGTTAGAGTATTCATATTAATATATTAAAGCTTTGTTTGTTAATCTGTGTGTTTATTAGAATTACAGTTCTATTGCATATTCTTCTTATTCATCAAAGATTAGATTCCACATAGTCATTGATATATTTTACAAAGTTTCAATCATAGTTGTGTAGGATTTATCTTGCATAACTAAACCTTACACAAGCTAAGGAATTCAAGATCCATTTAAGTGGGATCAACAAGGGGTATCAGAGCTTGTTGCTTTGAGAAACTTTGCTAAGAAGACATGGATCAGGACTCAGCACATATGGTGGCTGCATCAAAAGTGCCTATGCTCAAACCAGGTGAGTATTAGCTTTAGAGGATGAGGATGAAATAGTACATCCAGATGATTGATTATTCTCTATGGGAAGTCATAGAGAATGGTAATGCACCTCAAATAAAAAAAGTTATTGAAGGTGTTTAGTCTATAATTGCTCCTGCAACTGCTGAAGAAAAGGCACAAAGGAGGTTAGAGTTGAAGGCAAGAAGCTCTTTATTGATGGGCATTCCTAATGAACATAAATTGAAGTTTAACTCCATCAAAGATGCCAAGTCATTGCTGCAGGCTGTTGAGAAGAGGTTCGGAGGGAATGCTGCTACTAAAAAGACTCAGAGGAATCTTCTAAAGCAGCAATATGAAAATTTTACTGCATCTAGCTCTGAGGTGTTAGATCAAACCTTTAATAGGCTTCAAAAGATTATCAGTCAGTTGGATATTCATGGTGAAAGTATCTTACAAGAAGATGTGAATCAGAAGTTCTTAAGAAGTCTGTCACCATAATGGAACACACATACCATTGTGTGGAGGAACAAGCCTGAGATAGATACATTAAGCTTGTATGATCTTTACAACAACCTGAAGATCTATGAACCAGAGGTCAAAGGGACATCAAGCTCAAGCACAAACATACAAAACGTAGCCTTTGCGTCCTCAAACAGCACCAGCAGTACAAAAGGAACAGTTAATACTGCTCTTGGTGCTACAAATGCTAGCACTCAAGCTACTGTTGTTAACTCAACAACAATTGACAACTTAAGTGATGCTGTCATCTGTGGTTTCTTTGCAAGTCAACCAAACAGTCCACAACTTGACAATGAGGACTTGCAATAAATTCATCCTGATGATTTAGAAGAGATGGATTTAAGGTGGTAGATGGCTATGCTAACAATGAGGGCAAGGGGATTATTAAAGAACACTGGAAGGGAGTTTTATGTGAATGGTACTGAGACCATTAGGTTTGATAAGTCCAAAGTGGAGTATTACAACTGCCACAAAAGGGGACACTTTGCAAGAGAGTGTAGGGCTCCAAGGAACCAAGAAAATAAGAATAGGGAGAACACAAGAAGGGTTGTGCCAGTGGAGACAACTACTTCCAATGATTTGATCTAATGTGATGGTGCTGAGGCCTAACGACCTTAATTTATAACCTTAAAAACAAAAGCCATAATGAGTACTAACCAAATACAAGAGAGACTTAAGCTAGATATGCTACTATGAAAGGTTTAATGATCACAGGATCAAAGTATTAACTAGAAAACATATGAAAACTTGATTAAACCTACAAGCTTCTCTAAATCCTGCTTATATAAACCTATAAATGAGATTTAAAGAGATACAAAAGGCCTAATGGCTTTGACAGTACTAACTCTAGTTAGTACTGTCATCAACCAAACACCCCTTTAAATTCCAAAATCCCATTTTAAGCTTATGATAATGAGATTTAAAGCACAAGTATCAAATACCAGATGTTAAACAACTTATAATAACCAAAATGAACATTTATGAATAAGCAAACAAGCCAGAAACAATAAGCTACTATCTATGCTATTTTTTTTTGGATTTTTATAGATTTTTAAGACAAATTATGAAAAACTAAGATCTACACTACAAAAGCTGAAAACAGATGATCAAACATGTTCAATAAGCATAATAAAACAAAATTTAGCACAAATAAGCTAGCAAATAAGCAGATTAAGCAATTCTAAACTAGGAAATTAGAGACAGTAAAAGAACTTGAAAACTTACAAAGGCCTTAGCTAAACAAAGGCTTAATATGCTCAAGTAGCTATTCTACAGCTCTAGCTTATCACAAGGATAAGCTAGTAAAAGTCCCATAAGCTCTTCCAGGTTAAGCTTATCATCCAAAAGCTTCAGGTCCATTAGCATAGGTATTTAACTGATTTTAGATGTTTAAATAGATTAGATGCTTATTATGAGCTCAATTTGAGCTTAGAGACTCAAAGAGCTTATGATGAGCTTATTAGAGCTTATGTAACAGTAACTAAAAACATTTGAGTTATATAAAAGCTTTAAAGTAAAACAGATTGTTAAAACTAAAATTTTTAATTCTATTAATACTCAAAACAGATTACAAGACTTGAAAATTGAAATTACAAGAGCTTAAAAAAGAAATTACATTTTAAACGAAAAATTACATAAGCTACTTAACTAAAAATTACAGGGAAAAAGAGATGATGTGTGTGAGGAGTGAGCTTGTATTTATAACTTCCAAGGGATCTTCTAGGTCCTCAATTTGTTTAGACCATACCCGATGATCTCATCCCTTCATTCAAGCCAATCATTGGATCTCAACTCTTGTCTGTTGGATTAATTAAGGTGAGCATACGGATTGCCAACGTGGCATTCCGTGTGTCAGAGCACTTGTGCTTCTTTTGCACTCAATTTAGTGCAAAATCCTTGTCCTTGGTGTGTTTCTTTCCATGCCCGCGTGTCAGACCTTTTGGGTTTCCACCAATGGGAGTCTTTCAATGACATATTACTCTGCCACCTCATTCCTTGGTACTTGAATTGCTTGGTCATGTACTCAATTTGCATTTGCCCTTTGATTTTGACTCGGGGTAAATTTGGCTTTGACCTGGGTTTATAAAAAGAAGAGGGATTGGGCCGGGTAAAGGAGATTGGGCCAAAGTGTTGTTTATAAAATATAATGACCGTTATCTTTTATTAATAAAAAGATAACGGTGTTAGGGTTTAGGGGCTTTTATGAATTATGTTTGAACAATGAGGGACTGTTTTGGTGTTTTTTTGGGATTTTTGTCTTCATATGGTTGACCAGAGTTGACTTGTTGACCATGGTTGACTTTTGTCCTTTCTTGTTATCAAATCCCCGGCTTTTGTACACTCTTTCCTTTCCCGTGTTTGTGTTTGTCCGGCTTTGACCGTTTTCTTGCGATATTTGCAATATCCGTACCTACACAATCATAAATACAAAACAAGCAAGATACAAGTATTTTAAGCATAATTTTGTCTTTTATGGGTTATTTTTGATATAAAACGGATATGTGTTTTCACACATATCAAAATTCCCCAAACTAAGCGATTGCGTGTCCTCACGCAATATTATATGCTTTAAAACCAAATACCTCAAAACTTCCCCAAACTAAATCTTTAAAAAGTAGCAAAGACTTTTGTGGAGAGAGTTAAGAAATCACAAGTTATAAAACACCCCATTTTCCTATTTTTAATTTTTTTTAATATATAAACTTAGAATATTTTGACTTTCGTTATTTCCATAATTGTTAAGGATCATAGAACAAGATGCATTTCGATCCGAGAATGCCCCAAAAAAAAATTCATCGTCCCCGACTTTTCACTTATTCAAACCAAGCTTAAAACAAAATCCACAAGCTGAAATCATAACAGATCTAACACTAGCTCACATTTGCAACTTGTAACTTTTACTCCCGACATTTTAATTAAATCTTAAGTGAATGTGTTATTTGAATTTTCATCCATGATCAACGTTTTACCAAAATACTATGCTTCACGTTCCACCTAAGAATAATGAGTTTGAAGGCGAGATCATCCCATGTAGCGACTTTCGTCTCGGCACATCCCAACCTTACGGCTAAGTGACCAGGCTTTTGACACCCCACAGAGACTAGTATCGGGACTCACGGACCTTAGGTTTCAAAAACTCTCATGTATACATAGCTTAAAATAGAATAGTCAAAGTTCAAAAGCATATTTGAATTTAACAAAAAGAAATCAATTTATTAATTCAAACTTAACTATTAAACATTTATGCAATTGTAACCCTCGACCTTTAGAAGACTGCAACATCGGTTGTGAATCCGGCAAGAGGCAACAAACTTTATATCAGCGTCGATCTTTGATCTTACTATGGGCTTTCTTTAGGAAGATACCACATCGGTTTGTGAGCGTCAGAGGCTAGTAAACTTTTATTCATCCCACAGCTTTTTATTATTCTTGTTATATTTTTCATAATTATTCATGATCATTTTATTTTATAATAAGACTCTTTTGAAAAATACAATTAAAGTTTGTAACTCCCCTAAACTAAATGTTTTGCTATATATATATTATATAAAAATTGTTGATTTAAGTTTAATCTCCAAAAACAGCACGTATATTAATCTGATTAGGAGCTTATGGGAGAAAAAATCACAAATTACATACATGTCTCCTTAATATTTCCAAAAATACCATTTTTACATCCCGCCAATACTTCACTCTATCATTTTTCGTTCTTCGCGAATTCCTCCGCGAACGCTTAGTCCGTAAAAGTTAAGGAACAAGCTAGAGCTCAACACGCTCGATCGAGTCAAAATTTACTCTTATTCTACCCAGCAGGAAAGTCAAAATTATGGCAAAAACACTATTTTATTTTTAAAAAAATTTAAATTCTTCATATTTTTGAAAAATTTTGTGGGAAAACGGGGTACGTGAGAACAACGGGTAAAAGTAGGTAAGATCATATCGAATATATACTACCCCATACTAAAATTAAACATTGAGGACAATGTTTCCTAGCCTAAGACTTAAAGACCCCATACTAAACTCAAAAAAGGTCGAATGCATTAACTCAAGCCGAAGATGTATAACAAAAATATTTAGCCGTTTATTAAGTGTGCTAAAAGATAAATGTTAGTCGATAATAAACGTTAGGGATAATCTGTATTTCCCCCAAACTAATGGCAAGCAAAGGCTAATGAAGCTTCTGAGTGGACCGACAAAACAACCGAACACGAGATGTCTTCAAAAAATTCTGGTCACTCCTGCCAAACATTTCCCAATACAATCTATAACCAAGAATGAAGAGTACCAGCCTCCCCCCAACATCACAATTTAAATAAGAAAGAAAATAGAAGGGATAAGCATGGGTTGCCTCCCACGAAGCGCTTTGTTTTTTGTAACCGAGTCACATAGCTTGACTCGATCCCCGGTGGAGATCTTGGACCAACCTTGGTGGTAAGTCCCCTCCGAAGTAATGTCATTACACTATGACCATTCACCGTAAAGTTCGGACCATCGATTTGAGATAACTCAATGGTTCCGTATGGAAAAACTTTGGTGATGGTGAAAGGTCCTGACCAACGAGTTTTAAGCTTTCTAGAGAATATCTTAAGACGGGAGTTGAAGAGTAAAACTCGATCACCAACATTGAAAATACGGTTTTTGATCTTAGAATCGTGAAGCTTCTTCGTCCTCTCTTTGTATATCAAAGAATTCTCATAAGCTTGATCACAAAAAGTTCATATAAGTTGAAGCTTTCGGTGATCACCCCGCGTGTTTTTTAAGATCGAATAAGCCTGTTTCTCACAAAAGCCCTAATATGCTTTATGCTCTAACTCGATAGGTAAATGGCAAGATTTTCCGTACACTAACTTATAAGGCGTACAACCAATCGGTGTCTTAAAAGCAGTATGAAATGCCCACAAAGCGTCATCTAGTTTATCAGACCATGAGGCACGGTTTTCTCCAACCGTCCTTTCTAGAATACGTTTTAAACCTCGATTGGACACCTCCACTTGACCGCTCGTTTGATGGTGGTAAGCGGTAGCTAGACGATGTGTGACCCCATACTTAGACATTACTTTAGCAAACTGATCGTTACAAAAATGTGTCCCACGATCGCTTATAATAGCTCTAGGTGTTCCGAATCGGGCAAAAAGGGATTTCAAAAAATTAACTACAACTCTAGCATCATTTATGGGGAGCGCCTTTGCTTCAACCCATTTTGAAAGATAATCAACGGCTACGAGAATGTATAATTCCATTGAAACGGAATGGTTCCCAAGAATCAGATACACCCCATACTCGAAATTTTACAACTATGGATAGCGTTTTGAGGCATCTCATCTCGTTGCAAAATTTTGCCTTGTCTTTGACACGTATCACAAGATTTGATCATCGAATGGGCATCTCGATATATGGTAGGCCAAAAGAATCCGGCATCAAATACTTTTCGAGCGGTGAGATTGGCACTATGATGGCCCCCGGTGGGTCCTTCATGACAAGCTTTGAGGATATCATTAGCTTCTTGCCCATGCACACACCTTCGAATAATTTGATCCGCACAAATACGAAAAAGATAGGGATCGTCCCAAAAATAATGTTTAACGTCCTTGAAAAATTTCTTCTTTTGTTGAGTCGTCATTCCTTTGATGATAAAATTCCCCGCATGGTAATTTGCATAGTCCGCAAACCATGGGGTACTTCCATTTGATATAACTCCAAGAGTCTCTAAAGGAAAATTCTCATTTATGTCTTTGTTTTCTAACACATCCTTATGAGGATTCTCAAGTCTAGATAAATGATCCGTCGTGAGGTTCTCACTTCCTTTTTTTTTATCACGGATGGTGATATCAAATTCTTGTAGGAGAAGAACCCACCGGAGCAACCTCGGCTTGGCGTCTTGTTTGTTCATAAGGTACTTTAAAGCCGAGTGATCCGTATACACTATGCTTTTAGATAAGACAAGATATGGCCGAAACTTTTCAAAAGCATACACAACGGCAAGCATTTCCTTTTCCGTGGTAGTGTAATGAATTTGAGCTTCTGTCATTGTCTTACTAGCATAATGTATAGGCTGAAAGTGCTTCATCTTTCGTTGTCCTAAAACCGCACCAATCGCGAAATCACTTGCATCACACATGAGTTCGAAAGGTAGGTTCCAATCCGGGACAACTAAGATTGGAGCTTCGGTAAGCTTCTTTTTAAGAGTCTGAAAAGCATCAATACAATCCTTAGAAAACACAAACGGTGTTTCCTTCTCAAGAAGGTGAGTCATTGGTCTAGCTATTTTGGAAAAGTCTTGGATAAAACGTCGATAAAAACCAGCATGACCTAGGAAACTTCTAACGCCTTTTACGGTAGTCGGGTAAGGTAGCTTAGCGATAACATCGACTTTAGCACGATCGACCTTAATTCCTGACTTTGAAATTTTATGTCCTAACACAATTCCTTCTCTACACATAAAGTGACACTTTTCCCAATTAAGAACTAAATTCGTGTCTTCACACCTTTTTAGCATCTTTTCTAAATTGGAGAGGCATGAATCAAAACTATCCCTAAAAACCGAGAAATCATCCATAAACACTTCCATAGTCTTTTCGATCATATCATGGAATATGGCCATCATACACCATTGGAAAGTACCGGGAGCATTACACAAGCCAAATGGCATGCGACGGTACGCGAATGTTCCATACAAGCATGTGAAAGTAGTTTTCTCTTGGTCCTGGGGATCTATTGGTATTTGGAAATACCCCGAAAATCCATCTAGAAAACAATAAAACTCATTTCTGGCTAATCTCTCTAACATTTGATCCATAAATGGCAATGGAAAATGATCTTTTCGAGTCGCTTCATTTAACTTCCTATAGTCGATACAAACTCTCCACTCGGTAACTAAACGTGTCGGAATTAATTCATTCTCTTCATTAGCAACAACGGTTATTCCTCCTTTCTTGGGAACACAATGCACTGGACTAACCCATGGGCTGTCGGAGATCGGGTAAATCATACCGGCATCAAGAAGTTTTAAGACCTCCTTTTTTATTACCTCGTGAATTTTTGGGTTAACCCGTCTTTGACTTTGAACCGTGGGTTTGTAATCATCCTCCATCAAGATTTTGTGTGTACAAAAACGAGGGTCGATACCCTTGATGTCGGTGATTTTCTAAGCAATGGCCCGTTTATGAGATTTAAGCACCTTTAAGAGAGCTTCTTTTTCATCATCTTTTAAACCTTTTGCAATAATCACTGGTAACTTGTTGTTTTCTTCTAAGTACGCATATTCCAAGTGAGACGGTAAATCTTTTAACTCTAATTCCGGAGGCTCTTCAATTGAAGATTTTGCCTCGGTCACTTCACTTTGTTTAAGGTCCATCGGAGGAAGTTGAAACGGGTCATTATTTAACAATTTTTCGATCAAACAAATATCTTCCTCCGGATCGCAATCGGCATGATCAATTTCCGGTGAAATCGAATCATCCTTGAGATAAGCTTCGATTTCTTCCAAAATGAATTCGGAAGTAAACGGCTCAGACGTCGGGGTGGGATTGCCACCCGAAGAATTAGAAAATCCTAGCAATTCCGGAGCATACTCCTCACAAACTGCATCAATGATGTCAATTCGGTTTACCGACTTATCATTTGTAGAGGAATATCTCGTGGTTTGATCTAGATTAAAAGTGACGGCTTCGTTATCAACCTGAAGGGTTATTTCTTCTCCATAAACATCAATTAAAGCACGACCGGTCCTCAAAAAGGATCTCCTAATTATGAGAGGTACTCGAGATCGCTTCGAAATCCGACAACAATAAAGTCTGTAGAAAATGAAATTTTCCCAACTTTGGATAACAAACGTCTTCGCAGTCATTAGGATAAGTAATTGCTCGGACCTGCTAACTTTAAAGTCATCCGAGTTGGTGTAAGTTCCGGCAGGGAAAGCTTTTTTCAAATAAAAAGAGGCATAAGATTTATGCTCGCGCCAAAATTGGCCAAGGCGTGACATACATCAATTCCTGGGAAATTTCATGGAATAAGAAACTTGCCGGGATCTCTAAACTTTTCGAGAAGCTTTTTGAGGAGCATCGCTGAGCAATTCTCGTTCAACGGTATCTTAGCTAACTCAAGCAACTTTTCCTATTCCATGAGCAAACTCTTAATCGTGAGGATCAAATCTTGGCATAAAAGTAAAGCATCCGCGAAACCAATGTAAGACGCAAATCTTCAAGATTTGTAAGATCATCTCCATTTGATTCGAAGCTTTGTCACGGGACTTTGTCATCACGCGTGAAGGATATGGAATATTGGCTATTTTAAACTCTTCGGAATATCAAATTCCGAATTGTTTTAGCAAAGTCTTTCAGAAATCGGTTTCGGAATAGAAATGGGGATAACCGGAGGTGGGATTTGAGCGATACTTCCTTGGAAGTTTGTTTGCTCTTTATCTATTATACTCCTCGGTTTCATCGATCCACTACATATTCTCGGAGAAAGAATAGTAGGATATCGAGGTCCCTCGTAAGCAACACTACTTCGAGTATGTGATCGCTTTCACTCCCCTTCGAGTTTGGAAGGTATTAACTTGGAAGAGTACCCAAAGTTGAGGGCTTGGTTTTGAAAGAAACCCACATATCATGTTTGAAACTTATTTTAAATTATTTTAAAAAGCCTGGTTTTTTATTCATCCATGACGCTTGTTGAATTTTATCGTGTTTGAAATTACATTCATAATGTCTCCTTTCAATGAATTGATTTTTGATTTTGCATGTTTCCTTAACATTTGATCGTTATTCCGCTTGTAACATGAAAAAATCAATTGAAATCTCTTGTTGAACATGAATATTAGGCACTTGAAAAGGTTGGTTGTTGAAATCCTTGGTTTTTGAAATTTGGAGCATTATTATATGAGCTTTAAACCTTGATTTCCATGCAAATTATTTCCCCGAAAGTTTTTTCCCTTGAACTTGATTCTGATTAAACCTATTTTGACCATTGTTTTGCACCGGAGCAAAACCTGGTGGTGCCATTTGATTACTAACACGGTTTGGAGGGTTAACTTGATTGTAAGTACCCGTAGTCGCACAAACACTAGCCTGATTGTTATCGGTAGCCGGAAAATTATACCAAGAATGGGCACCACCACAATAACCAAAGTTTCCTCAACCGCATTTAACCGAGCGGAGTGAACAACTTTTTTATAAACAATCTCGACTAAGGTGGAAAGTTATCCGCAAGCTTATCATTCACTCCATCTGTTTTACTAGACGTCAATTCATCCTAGAAGCATTTATCTATTTCGGAATAACAAGTTTGATTTATTCTCAATTATGTTTAAAGCCTCTCTAGTCGTCTTACTCAAAAGATTTCCACCCGCCGCGGCATTTAAGGAGTCTTGTTCATTCTCGTTTAAACCGTTATAAAAGGTATCAACTTGAGTTAACTCCGTAAATCCGTGATGGGGACAAGCTCTAAGCAACTCCTTAAATCGTTCCCACGCTTCACTAAAAGTTTCCTCAAATTTTTGTGTAAATCGAGAAATTTCATTCTTTAAGTGAGTGGTTTTTGAAGGAGGGAAAAATTGATTCACAAATTTGGTAACGAGATCCTCCCAAGTCAAGATTGAATTTGGTGGTTCTTTCTCGTACCAAGTTTTAGCGGCTCCCTCGAGCGAATATGGAAACATCATAAGCTTAATCACATCGTTAGGCACATTCCTAAATCGTAAAGTCGAGGTAATCCTTTTGAAACTATTAATATGAGCATGAGGATTTTCACTCTCACGACCGTAAAATGGGTTAGCTTGAACCAATTGAAGCAAATTCGTCTTAATCTCAAAGTGATCCGCATTGATTTCAGGTAAAACAATAGCTTCTCCGTACCCTTTTGTTAGGATCACATAAATGGACCCGAACAAAGAAGCTTCGGTCACTCGAAGATACAAGACAAAAGTCTAGCTCGTTTAAGCGTGTAATATTATGTAAACGGGCCATTAATGAAAAAGCCCTTCATAGCCCAAAGGCCAAGGCCCTAGAGAGGCTATATAAAGCCATCTTTTCTTCATTTCTTAGGAGAGACAAGTAAGCAACTTAGATATTTAGAGTTTCATTTTGTGTGTTTTGTTGCCACACCATTGTTCTTTGTTTTTCTTTAATACAAGTCAATTTAAAGTCTAATCTTGTGTGTTCTTGTGTTAATCGAATGATCTAGGGATCCTACAAGTGTGCTGGTGATGTTGCAAACTTTAGAACTTGGCTTGGTATATCTACTCGAGACCACAATAATAAGTACTATTTTAAATAGATGGAGTGACATTTTCTAAACTGGTAAATTTCTAGGATTACACAAAAAAAACCAATACATGTTGTGATATTAACTAACTACACTGGTTAGTTAACCCCTGTATAAACCCTTTTGTTTACTCTCATTTTTTGAGTAAGATACCCCTAGAAAAACCTGCTGAGCCATTCCATTCTTTTCTTACACCAAATATTTGTTTCGTTACACCTTAGTCTACCTTATTAGATTAAGTCCTGTGTCGGAATGCAAAATTTTCTATCTACGGTTAGGTCAAAAAATTGCACAATGCAATTGGGTACGTGTGTGAAATTTCTATCTACGGTTAGGTCGGGAAAATTGCACAATGCAATTGGGAATGTGAAAGTAGTGTATATTTTTAGTCTCAATTTTCTAGTGTGTTTTACTACTTTTGCAAATTATTTTTATATCTGACGTATGGAGGATTATGGATAAATTATCCGGATTCATTGTGATCGTGAAGATGGTGAAATTACACCAAAATTCGTAGTTTATATGTTGAAAAAAAATCGAAAAAAGTGAAAAATACAAAAAAGTGATTCTGTAGAGTATTGTTGTATGTTGGTCGAAATAAACCAACAATGTATCATCTTGTAAAAAAGTGATCGATATCACCACTAATGTTGTAAAGTGTGTATATTATGGATGATTGGAAGTTGATCGTTACGGGAACGCCAACTGAGGTTGTTTTTGTTGATCTATGATCAAGACGTTTATGTCTATAATTCTGTGTCTTTTTCATAGGTACGGTCGGAAAAGTACTAGCAACACTGTACCTTATTGTTTAGACTTAATCTATTTATTTTGTTATTTTTATTTAACAACAATTATTTTCCCTTTCCTAGTCCATAACCTTTGGTCTTACTCGAATGAGGATGCAAGCAATCAC
>BQNB010131996.1:0-16074 GCA_026074375.1 Tanacetum coccineum | reverse complement strand
AGGTGTCAACTTCAATTGTAGAGCCATTCAGGAGTGTGCTATCAAATCATTCTTTATTAAAACATATTACTACTTAGCAGAAATTGTAAGCCATTTAAAAAATGTATTTTCTACTACATAAAGCTATTTATTATACTGAATGTCAACATTTGTCACTGATTAACCGTTGGTAAAGCAAGGGCTGACATTGGAAATTTGGAAAATGAAGTTTATGCTGTAAGTTGTCTAAACTGTTAAGACTCAGATAATAGTATTATGTGTTTTGTAACCTTAAAGTTATATGTTTTTTAATAGTTAATAAGGCACATTGTCGCAAGTTGGTTTTTTTCTACAAAGGCGGGTATTTTCACATGGCCAACTATATGTGGTTGTGTCAAGAGTCAAGAGCAAGAAAGGGTTGAAAGGTTCTTTGTTGCGTCCGAGACGACAACTACATAAACTCCACAACAAACGTCATTTACAAAAAAGTTTTATTTCGTATTTGAATTCGTAGCATAGATTTGTATTAAAATAAATGCTTCCTTATTGTTTTTAATATATATATTTAATGATATGTTTTACAATCTTTTTTCATTTTTCGGCATGTTTTATCACGAAGCTAGCCCGCCCATCCGGGCGGGATATGAAACTAGTTTATTTATATAAGAGTTATTTATATAAATACTAAAACATTTCTCAAGACATTGTGAATGACATGATGGTCTTTAAATCTTTTTATAACTTTACATAATACCGTTTTACATAACATTAAAACACGTCACAGTCCACCGACCCACTAGTTACTTTATCATTTAACCCCGAGTTAGACACTCGCCCCATATTGTTGAAACACCTACGTCAACTTGTGAACCGTCTTACCTAGTGAAACCTAAGGTGGATTTTCTATCATAGGCTATATTCCCTTTAGAATTTCTGGTTTTACCTTCTTTTAAATTTCCGTTGTACGGTGTGGATGATTTTAAATTATCTATCGAAATTTACATGTTGTGAAAATTTCGTCAATTTTCCATTTATTCATGCAAGCCACTCCCTAAAATATTATAACTTTACTTATCACATGATGAACCATTTTACTATCGTTGACAAATTATTTTACTATCGTAAACTAAACTAACATTTCATTTTTACCTTATGGAACTATTTTGTTTCCATCGAATAAATTATTTTACTATCTTGAGCTACTTAACTATTGTCTTATAAACTATCATACGGTCATCTCACAAATCATTTTGTTGTCACCTTATAAACTACCTTGATTTTACCTTGTGAATTATTTTCTCACACTATAAACCATTTTGATACTACTTTATACATAACACTATTTTGACAAAAATGAGCATCGCATCGTTAGCCCTCAAATATACATAGCCTGATCACCTATGTATAATTCAGGAAGGACCATCCCTTGCTGAGAGTAAGTCATCTTAAAGACTTTGTATATAATCTATATCATTTTCTAACTTACCATCCCTCAGAACTCAAAGCTTTTGGGTGCGTCATTCAAAAGTAGTGCTTTTTACTTCAGAAAATCGAATTAGTAACCATAGCAACTAGATAGACCTTTACGTCACCGTACTATAGAAAGTCGTCATCATCTCAGACCAAATCCTGAAAAATTTCATGGTATAAACAAGGAGTTAAGACATTAAGATAACAAAGTTAATTAGCGCATATTAGGAGGATTAATATAAGTATATGCACCTCTTCGTCAACACCACTCCGGAAAGCAACACAAACTGAATTTCGGGACGAAATTCAGTTAACACGAGGAGACTGTAACAATTCACATTATCCATCAATTTAAACGTCAAGTAAATATTAACTATTTATTTTAAACTTTTTACGTCGTTCAATTTAATTTGTCAACTTTTTTAGTTAGAAATCGCGTAGGAACTAAAAATCCAACATTCAACGTAAAATGGGCATCAAACAAAAAAATTTACTTCAAACAAGATATTGATATAATTATATGGTGATAATTTTATGATTTTCATTTTATTATTATTCGTTCTACTAAACGTCTACGATTCGAGTAATAAAACACATTCATGGCGTGAGGAGCATGTAAACCCATAAGAGCCCATCCTATACATCAACAAATACCCACAATATACCCAATACATTAAAGAATTTATATTATTTTTTCCTTCTAGAAAACGTATACTGTTCCGCATGCCAATAGTTTAAAGCAAACAAGAAAACAAAATTCAAATCTGTCCACGTAACTAGCTTTAAATATAATAAGACCTTGTACCCTTGAGATCTTCACTTTTACGCATAACTTTCCATCTAGTCCACCAAAAGATGTTACGATCTCTTCTTCTCCTGTTGCTATCGCGCACGCCAACAACATCACATCCCTTTTGGTAGTCATTCTTAATTTGTCTCCTCAAATGAAACAAGTGCTAGATTATACTCCCCATGTTTGACTATAAGATTACCAAGACATTATCAATAATACACAAACAAATAAAACACTTCTCACTTTCTCTCTAGCTCAAAAACCAACCAGCCATATTTATTAACATAGGAGAATTGATGTTTTTGTTGATTCAAGTATTTTCTAAGGTGTTTTAAGGGTTTAAGTAGTTATCAAACAAATTGGGGTTTGATTTAGGCACTAGTCTTGTTGTTCTTATCACTACATCTTCATTCAAGGTTCATTATACTTTCTTTATACTTTCATTTCATTTACTTACATATTTTTATACATCTTGTTTATTTAGTTACATCACCACTTAGTTTATATTTTATAAAGTTACAAGAAAATCAAGACTTAAACACAAACAAGTAGATACATACATATGATGAAAATGTGTTACAAATATACTAGAAAGCAAGAAATATTTAATTTGATATCCGACATGTGTTAATTAATATATTTACAAGTTGTTGAAGCTTTTGTTTATAAATTAATTTATATAGTTTTATAAATTAATTATTGTTCTTGACATTTTTATAAACACATTAGAGGTGAAATAGATGGACTATAATTTAGTGAACTTTATTTACAAAAAGATTTTTGTATTGTCAAACCTAGTGGACTTGTAGCATAAAAAATGTACTAAAAATGGTAAAGAAAAGTATATAAATACTTTTATAAAAAACAGTTGGTACATATTGTTTCGATACAATTTTCTAGGCAGTCTATAAACTTAAAAATATGTTAGTTCATCTTCTCACGATTCCGTGCATAAAAAGAACTCGAAAAACGGACGTAAAACGAAGAAGTTATAGCCAAAACGAGTTTAGTAAATTTACCGACCAAAAAATTGATTTTTGCTTCAGGAACAGAACTGTTCATTGACCTTTTTGACATGCTTCAGGTCTGAGTTGGGTTAAACCAAATGTTAAAACTAGTAGATTATGATTTTCTGTTAAATCCTCGAATTGGAACGACCCGTAACTTATTATAACGAAGGAGATACGCTCTTTTAAAGTTGGACTATTTTCTGAAAATATATTACGTTTCTTGCAAACAATTTTAGAAAATATAGATGCTGATTGGAAATTAATTTTGTGTTTACGAGTGTTTTCGGGTCCGTTTGGACTATAAAAACCTTATGAAATAATAGTGTAACATTTACATAATATTAATACGCGTTTTAAAACTTTATAAATAATAATCATGAATTTATTTAAACTAATATATTTTGACACTTCAAAAATAATAAAAATATTAACTCAAGCGTTATTGACAATAATTATTTATCGGGCAAAGTTAATATTATTACAAGTACATATACATAGACATTAAATGACGAACGTAACTTAACATTTTTTTCAAATTTTATAAACTTAAACAAAACTCTTAGGTGGTGATATAACTTGATAATTACATTGTTGTATTCATTTTAAATACATTATTCTTATACGACCTATAATTAATTAGGTTGCATTTCGGATCATACGTGACGTATCACTTTATTGATTTTGCTACATTCAATACTTCACTTGAGGTGAGTTTATAGCCCCTCTTTCACTTGTTTTACGTTACTTTACAAATCTCGAGGGAGAATACATGCTCGTTACAACATGATTACATATTCATTTACAATCTCTTTTACATACTCATCTACATACTTGTTTTTACATACTTGATTTTGTAACTCATTTACAAATTCATTTACATGGTTGATTACAAACTCGTTTACATACTCATTTTCATATTGTATGGAATATGATACTTGTTTTTACTTATGGACGCAACAACTTTACTTTTACTCGAATGATTACGGATTAGCTTAAGTGGATTGAACTTTTAATTACTCGGAGGGTAAACGAGATTGTTATAAAATAGATCTATTTGGGGATTAACAATCCCTGTTTGGGTGTAGCTCTCACTAGTTCGAGATCGAACTAACGAACTTATACCATATCGTAGCATGGTTGATTGGTGTCTATAGGGCCAACAACTACATACTAAAACTTTTACTGTGCCTTGAATAAAGTGGCATACTTTTAAGTCTACGCCTCAGTTTCAAGAACTTAGAGTAATCGTAATCACTCTTTACAATACATACTTGAAACATTTTGTGATATTGTGCTCATTATAATACATACTTGAAACATTTCGTGATATTGTGCTCATTACAATACATACTTAAAATATTTTGTGATGTTGTGTTCATTACAATTATCATACTCTTTAACCAATTGCGATCCAATTTTTATACAAATTTTTTATTCCAACATTTTAACAAACGCTTTTTGTGTGATTCGTGTTTACACGCATTTTAAAAATCTATATATTTGAGTTTATGCGTTGCAAGTCTTGTATGGGCGGGACTTGTAACACAGTAAATTTGTATATATAGTTTTTGTGATTTACATTTACATTTACAATTCTATAACACACCAACTTTAAGTGGTACACTAGTAAAGCTTTCTTCTCAGGTGAATTGAGATGCTGGCTTACTTGATGCGTCAATGGAGTCTAAACAATACAAGATATCTTGTGTCAAACAGGCACAGTTAAGATGGTCGTTCTCTCATAGCTTATGCAAAGGTACTCATGATGTAACGCTTCCGGATATACTTTCCGCTGCGACCCAATTTGAGGGTGTTACGTATAAACTATCTAAAAGACCCATGAGATTCACGGGTATTTTAATGTGAGGAAAAAATATTTAAAAAAACTTGGTATTGCGCACTTAGTCGTTAGAAAGAAACATATGAGTATATGCAATTGAAAATAAGAAAGTTCGTGCAGATAAAACATATGTGCAATCAAACAAATAGTCAAGCAACAAATTGTTACAAAAGATATGTATGTAATTATTCATTCAAAGAAGGATATATATGAAATTCCTCATTAATTTAGTCTAAAAAATATTTTGCTCCAACTTTATTTTTATTTTGATCATATCCTTGCATTTAACCTAAAAGGGTTGATGCAAAGCATAATGCCGATTTTATCTTCAGTTTAAATATAAATGTATACGTTTTCCATATGACAACTAAATAGGTATCGAATGAACTCAAACGGGATTGATTGAAATAGATTAGACACTTTCAAATAAATTGTTTTAATATATCATCATCTTGATTGCATAAAAATATGTTTTAGAAGATAAAAAGAATACAACGTAATAAGATTACGACGGTCCTTAATCTTTAGACCCATTTGTCAATTCTAATTGCATTCTAGGCCCCAAGTTCTTTAGCTCTTCTTTTGTTGGAGTCACGCTAATGCCCTGCTTTTATTTTATGAAAAAATAAATGGTAATGCTGCAAAAGGATAACACATCAACTTGTATTAAAGAGAGAATTAGTATCATGTTTGTGATGATAGGATATAATTTATCAAGTCAGTATGATGTAGTTCTTCTAGCTTCTCCGTTTTGATCAAATTCAGATAAACTCAAAAGCTTAAAACATATACCTTTTCATGCATTGAAGCTCCGTTAGCTTCTCCGTTTTACGTTTGCTTTCGTACATGACAGAAAACGAATATCATTTTTGTAACTACAAAAACAAACTCGCTTAAAGCTCAACAACACGTGATTAACACATTTTAGTCATTATGTATTCTGAAAGCATTTTTACAATGTAAATATATAGTCAGCGAACTTATACTTCCAAATTCGCTTATGACATCTCAATGAAACGGGGTTAGAAATGAGTGACTTTAGTTAATTTAATATCATTTTCTAATAAAGAGAAAGAAAAAAGAACATTAGTTAAATCAACTTCTGAAGTTAACTTTAAAAAGCATATAACACCCCGTTGTAGTTCTATAAAAGTACGTGCAACAATGGTCTGCCAAAAAAGGATGTAACACAACTAAAGTAAACTTTTGTATAATTAATGGCTAAAAGGGATCATATGAAGTATAGCTAACTGATGTATTTTATAATCAATCTTATGACATGCATGATTGTCAATTTACGGTTATACAAAATGCAATGATATAGTTAGCCAAATGTCAAATTATAAGCTAAAAGTCCACTCACATGTGAATGTTTTATTCGGGAGAACATCTTCGGTACCTCTTAAGTTTTATGTGCTCTTCCATTTTCATTGCGAAATCTGAAAATGAAAATAAAAAAATGTTAATTGTGGTTATTTGAAGTGCATGCAAGTACGAAGTGGTAAATCAAGACATAGTTTGATCATGTGAATAAAAAGTCAATTCATCACATATGATTATAGTTTTGGGACTGAATACAAAACACTATAAACTCATGTGCAAGCATTTATTTGTCAGGAAATCATAAAAAAGGAATTATATCTCAAAACATTTTTCTTACCGTAGAAGTAATTAAAATTACTATAAGAACACTCCAGAATGTGTAGTTTTGATATACCCTTTGCAAACAGAAGTTGAGGTTCTTATGTGCATTTCACAAATCAAACGCATTAAAAGCATAAGAAACATTGGATGGGCATAGTACAACGTCTAAAAGTATATGAGATCTTTTATAGCTTAAGCATAAATAAATATATTTTATGTAAAGATAAGCAAACAAATGTATCTAACTAAAGGCCAAGTCAGTGTGTTCTTTTTATAGTCTTTATAGTAACATTTAACGGTTTTATGCAAAGAAGGATCAAAGATTATAGATAGATTTACATGCTAGTGATGTTGTGTTTTGCTCCAAAGTTGCACTTCGTATTAAGATAATAAGTGAACTCAACAACCTAGATCAATGGAAAAATGAAAGTGATGACGAATTTAGCTTCTCACACATTTCATCAAACACATGGTATGCATAAGATCCATCATTAATTTGTGACAAATGGTACTCAGTATATATTCTCACATCAATCATAAAAGGATTACAATCAAATGGTTAACAAAAAAATCTGCATCAATCATAAAAGTTTAAGAAATTACTTGTGAGATGGAAAGATTGTTGAGATGGTAAAAGTGTCTCCTTTCTTTATATTCTTCATCATAGGTATGTTATAGTTTAGCAAACATTGTCATGTTTGAAATGTTTTGATTGCATAGTTTCCAAAAAAAATTGAATTTTAGCTTACTTCACAAGCTTCAATGAATTCAAAACAAATTATGAGTAAAGTTTAAAAGAGGTTGTATCAAAATTTATGACAAACTATGAGGACATATAATACTCAAGCAGGTTTTTGTCTTAAATGCTAATTGAACTCTTTCTAGAAATCGTTTTTGACTAAGTTGCAGTTTGAGCGGGTTTTTTCAAGGTCTCATTTTATAAAACTTGGTTCAAGACACGTGTCAATATGTGGTGCATAGTTATTTTTAGAAAAAATTAAATAGAGGCCGAAAAAACTCAGTTTTATAGAAGAGTATAGATAAAACTATAGTAACACTTTAATCTTGCTTAAACATTTACAAAATAAGTAATGTTATTTAATTAAAATACTCATATTTATAGAAGATGATGCAATATATAAATTATCTACAATTTAATCGTATATCTTTTTTCACTCTCACTTACACTTGTATATATATAAAAAATTACACACACAAACAACTTATAGTTGCTATACATTGTCACTGTTATAGGAGTTAATCGTCAAGTTAAAGATAATTTGTTAAATTACCATTTACACATCATTTCGACACTACCTTTTTTTGGCAAAAACATATATTATATTGATATAATACACTAAACTTTGGTCCAAGATTTTAATAAAGCTTTAATGTTTTTAACTAACATTCAACTAAACTTAAAACCGATATACACAATCTCACTGTAAAAATAACCACACAAAAATCAATCATTTTTATATACTTGAAGCCTCTCGTAATTAATCTCATCGTTCTACTCATCTCTGTCTTCATCTCCATCTCTCATTCACCATAAAAATTGTTTCAAAACACAATAGGCAGATTTTTTGAAACCCATTTGAATAGAATCAATCAAAACACATATAAAAAAACATTAGCAAAAAAGTCAGAAACCAATTTAAAAACACCCCCCTTTTTAAGATAAAAATATCAATAGAATTAAAATAGATAAAAAAATCGTACCTTTATCATATTCACCGTTTGATTTGTGTGTGTGTGTGTGTGTTTTCATATCTAAAAAGTGTGGATATGTGAGATCAGGATGCAATGAAAGTGGAGGACACTGGACACGTGTTTAGCAAGAGGGTATGTTTTACTACTGAATCATCATCCCTCTCACGTAATCACCACTGTCTCTAATCTTATTACTGTATTTTATAAATAATTTACTGTTCATAAGGATTATTATATTATTATTTTTATAATAAAAAATGAAACGTGAGTGAGGGGACAACACAATATATGTAAAAGAGTTATAATATTTGTTCAAGTAAAGTTTAATTACTACAGTATTAGTTTATGTCTAGTTTATTAATTTCAAGTATCTATGTTAATATTTTAGTCAATCGCTTTTTACCAGCTTAATCTTCACTTTTACCTTCTCTAATAACCTTTTATAAAATTTTCTTCTATAAACTTGTTAGTTATATGTTTTTAAGCTATAAAGTTCCGAACTATTCATAAAGATATCATTTTTATGTCATTTTCTCTTATGAAGTTTACATAGTTTTATATTAAACCTTATTTTTAACACTTTTTTCTTATAAATTTTTTATTTTTATACAATTTTCGGATTTTTAATTTTTTTTACAAAAAATGTTTTATATATATAAAAAATGGTTTTATTTTATAAAGTTTTGATTTTTGTTTGTTTGGTAATTTTCGGATCGCGGTTAGCATAAAGTCATACCAAGATAAGTTCGGCTTTCATCTTTTCCTTATCTTTTCTTTATCTTTTTAATTATTGCCGTGCTTAGTTTAGTATTATTATTGGTGATTTATTTGTTGCTTTTAGCTTAGTTATGTTTATTAGGGAGTAGTTTGTGTATTGGTTGGAAGTTTATTGGTGAATTTAGCATCTATTTTAGGTTAGTTATTGACTAGAGATTAGATTAGTGTTTCTTGACTAAAATCGTTGAAGGTCCGCTTCGTCTAATCGGTTTTCGAGCCTTATTTTTTATTAGACTGTGACACCCTAGGCAAATCCCACATCGGCTGTGGCCTGGAGAGATGTTGGGTTCATAAGTTAACATTCGCCTTACAATGACACAACGCGTTTTGTGGTCTACTGAGAGTGGGGTTCCTAGGAACTGGCAGTTAAGCATGCTCGCGTGAGAGTAGCACTGGTATGGGTGACCTACCGGGAAGTCTCACACGAGGGCCACAAAAACAAAGTCGTGAGACTGCGGGCAAAGCGGGAAATATTGTGGTTTGAGTAAGGCGGGGTGTTACATAGACAACTTTAACTTAAGATAAGTAAGTAAGACGTGCTTAGTAAAATCCGTCTTACGTATGGTGTACATATAATGTTTTTATCTTATTTGGGAAAAAGCCATTGAAAAAGATATAATTTTCTAGTAGTCGACATCTTAACATATAATATATATTAAACGGTGTAATCTGCGCAAATAGGGACCGTGTGAATAAATTAAGCCTTGTTCGAGTTTAACTTCACCGTTTTAATCCTAACTATTTACCACTGATTTCTAGACAAATATATCCCTTTAGTATAAGCTTAGTTTTTTTTTCAGATTCTCTTAGATAACTTAGTTTGCGTTAATTATTTTTATAAAAACCAAAAACCTTTTGTGACTACTAAGCATCAAACAAAACTTGACCGACGTATTTCAAATTCACCACTCCTCCGAACCGATACTCAGGAGGCCAATACTTACCAAGATACTTTTATATTTAGGTTTGTATCATTCCATATTTATAATATATTTTTTTGGGTGTTTAAAACGAAAAACATCAACTACCTTTAAACCAATGAGAACAATCAACCACATGTACTAAAACGAAAGTGGGTTTTGGTTACCACATACGTACTCATTCCAACAACTTATTAAATTGGAAACCTTTCACTATTATCGTGAAGGAAGTTCTGAATCATGTCCTTGCCACTTGGCACTGTTGAAAAGTCAAAGTAAATAATTAAATTGTTACCATTTAACTAATAATTAAGATTGTAAACGAAACGGACGAAGACTTGTTTGTGTTCGTCCGTTTAAGTTAAACCGGACAAATGAACAACATGGACATTTAAACATATGTTAATGAACTTAAACGAAGATTAACGAATGGATGTTCATGAAAAAAGCTTTGTGTTCATGCTCATTCATTTAACTAAACGAACACAAAATTTTGTTCAACTAAAAAACTAAACGTGGACTTTTTACCGAATAGTTCATTTTACAGCCATACTAATAATACTTGACATTGTAATATTATCTTCTTGTTCCTCTACCTCATCATCAGATAAATAACTATAGCAAAAAGTTGTAAATTACAAAACTAACAATATGATTGGAAGTGCGTAATAGGTTTAGAATAATTATGAATGATACATTGCCACCATATATAATTAGCCTGAAACGACTCGCCATGATATGGACACAAATAATTTTGCATAATAATAATGCGGGTAATCCATCAATAATATAGGCGGAGAAACATGAGCGAGGGCATCCATTTTGGGTGTCGGCTTCCCCCGAAAGCACCTGTTCCAGTGACCTTTTAGCAAGGAGTAGTTGGGATTGAACCCGGACAAATTTCTCCTTATTGATCGGTCAATTGAATGTTTGCGGTGGGGATAGATGCCAATAATAATCAAAATATTTTTTGACTTATAATATAAATCAAAACTAATCCCTAAAATCCAAACCCTAACATTTGTGTTGAAGGAAGAATTCTAGAGGGTTTTTTTTATCAAAGTTAATCAAGTCAAGATAACGGCAAAAAGAGGTGATCAGGGTTTGAAGGACATTTTTAAGAAGGGGGATGAGTTGTACCGTAATCACTTCACCACAAGAAGCGGGTTCCAGTGAATATTCACTCACAAGATGATAGTCTTGACGGGTATTGATGTTGATTTTGTAGAACATGTGGTCTTTGGAAATGGAACCCGTCAAGATGATAGTTATGAATCCCATTTTTAGAGACCACATACTCTACAAAATCAACATCAGTACTATCATCTCATCTTGTGAATACTCACTGGACCCGCTTATGCCGGTGAATGTGATTACGGTACAATTCACCCCCTTTTTAAAAATGTCCTTCAAAACCCCGATCACCTACTCTTGCCGTTATCTTGACTTGATTGACTTTGGTAAAAAAAACTCTTTTAGAATTCTTCCTATAGCAGACATGTTAGGGTTTGGATTTTAGGGATTAGTTTTGATTTATATTATAAATCAAAAAATATTTTGATCATTATTGGCATCTATCACCATCGCCTACCGCAAACGTCCAGTTAACCGGTCAACGCGGAGAAATTTGTCCGGGTTCAATCCCAACTACTCCTTGCTAAAAGGTCACCGAAACATGTGCTCTTGGGGAAGCCGACACCCAAAATGGATGCCCGCGCTCATGTTTCTCCGCCTATTTAATTGATGGTTTACCCGCATTATTATTATGCAATTATTTTTGTCCATATCATGGCTAGTCGTTTCAGGCTAATTATATATGGTAACAAGGTGTCATTTATAATTGTTCTAAACCTATTATGCACTTCCAATCATATTGTTAGTTTTGTAATTTAACTTTTTGCTACAGTTATCTCTGATGATGAGGTGGAGGAACAAGAAGGTAATATTACAATGTCAAGTATTATTAGTATGGCTGTAAAATGAACTATTCGGTAAAAAGTCCACGTTTAGTTTTTTAGTCGAACAAAATTTTGTGTTCGTTTAGTTAAATGAACGAGCATGAACACAAAGCTTTGTTCGTGAACATCCGTTCATTAATCTTCGTTTAAGTTCGTTAACATATGTTTAAATGTTCGCGTTGTTCCTTTATCCGGTTAAAACTTAAACGGACGAACACAAACAAGTCTTCGTCCGTTTCGTTTACAGCCCTAATTATTAGTAGAATGGTAACAATTTAATTATTTACTTTGACTTTTCAACAGTGCCAAGGACATGATTCAGAACTTCCTTCACGATAATAGCGAAATAAGGGTAATGCTTATTTCTAGTTGATGCATAAAATACATGTTTTTATTCTTATTTATATCTTGATGTCTTGTGCAGGCTATTCACTTGGCACTCAATGTGAAGATGTTTTTAGATGTTATGGGCGTCTCGTCGTTGAATGGAATTGCTCCTCTTGCTGGGGTAAGTATGAATTGTTAACACTATTACACTAATTACAGTTGTACTGAGTTGTATCATTTTCTTTTGCAGTCAACTGTGTTTGTCTTTTAACACTATGACACGGGTAAGGACATCTAAAATACTTTGTACATATGTTATTCCATTTAAGCTTTTTCTTTGCTTCTGTTGGGTACGTCCTGCCACTACTACAAAAAAGCCTTTCATGACATGTTCACAGACTCCTCGAGACCGGTTTTTTTATCCTGTCTCTACAAGGGGGGCTTTCCATGTGAAAATTAATTAGAGACCGGTTTAAACACCGGGCTCCATACAACAGATGCATACCTGTTTTCAGCTTCATAAACAGGTCTTTATGTTATTTTTAGAAATAAAATATTTGGGCTGTTTGAGATAGCTTATAATTGTAACCGCTTATAGAAACTGCAGCCCACATAGAGATTGTTTGGGATTGCTTATTGAAAATAAGGGCCGTTTAAGATTGCTTATTGTCAATCCCAAACATCCCTTATAAGTACCTTTAATAAGCAATCACAAACACTCCCTTAATAAGCTCAAGTTTCTGCACACGGTCACAAAATAATCCCTTTATTAGCAGTCGCAATAAGCTATCCTAAAAAGCTCGTAATCATGTTCAATAAGCAATTACAGATTTAGGCTAACTCGAGAAATTGCAAATTTAGTTAGAGTATTACGCACCTTTGATATAAATACGTCAATAAATAAGAGTGTGGGCAGTGTTGGTATGATGACCAGAGGAGGTATGTCCGTGTGGGGGCTGGTGCGTATTGTTAGAGAAATTAGATGAAAGTGTAGCTAGGGTGTGACAACTGACAATATTGTGTCAAGTATGATTAAAAAACTTATATTATTACAATTACAAACAATTTTTTTAATAAAGTAATTCAGGGTGTTCTATACATGATAGATATCTACTATCTCTCCAATCATGCGCGTGGAACAGGTTCTCCATCTAGCATCTTTTTTTCGAAGTCTCAGTTAATAATACTTGTTATGCAAGGAAATTCTAATTCCTTATATTCTTTTGGCGCAGAATTGATTTTACCTGAGGATTTGCTGCGGGCGTGTTCACTATTTGCTGATGCTTATTAATCTTTATTTGAGTGTTTAGTTTCCCTTTACATGTTTTGAGAGCAGGGTTATGGTCGTCCAAAACAAGTCTCACGGTGATGAAGAGGTAAAGTTTTTTCAGCATGTGACACTAGTTGTAACATTTCTCAATTTCAGGTCATTTTACGACTCTATTATTCTTCACTATTTATTTTAGTCCGATACGCGTTTACTTTTAATTTAACTTTTTAGCTAAATCGCGTAAACTAGAAATAATCATTCAATGTAAACGGTCACCAAATAAATTAAGGTTTACATCAAGCAAGTGTTAGGTAATTAATAGGAAGATAATTATTGACTTTGCGCGTTTTATTTTTATTGGTCACGTAAAAGGCTTACGTTTCACAATAAAATACGTTTAGACACACCTCGGAAATACCTAGACTTACCTAGACTAAAACCAATAACCACTTTTAATCCTTAAACACAAAAATTATTCAGTTATTGTGTTAATAACCCATTATGGCCGAATATGGGTAGACAAAAACCATAATACAATGGATACTTACACAAATCTTGTACAACATCCTTTTAATTAAGTTTTGTGCCATGATAATCTTAATAAGATTTCAAACCCTTCTTTCCCTCCATAAGCTTACACGTCCCACCCTCCCTAAACAACTAGAAAATCTTCCTAAGTACATGTACAACAAGGGCTAATTAAAGATTGTCCTTAGTGTCCCTAATTAGCTAAAACCCATTGTGTAATAACCACTTTGGATCCCTCTTTCTTGCTCTTGATACCCGCGGCCAACACACACATACACATACCATAAGATTATCAAAATCTTAAGAAATATTGCACCTTTATCTTGTAATTAAGAGTTGTACTAGGAAGGTATTATCAATACCATTTGAGATTAACTAGAATCCTCAAAACCCCCACTTAAGGCTCGGTTTGGCTTTGGACTAGAAACTAGGAAAACTAACTAGACAATATGCCTATATAAGCAAGCCTCTACTAAGCCATTCATTCTTTACACACACTTTACAACTCACTAGCAAAAACCATCCTTGTTTTCTATCCTTATTTCGGGTATCATCACAGCCAAGAACAAACACCCTCATAAACTCAACACCACTCTTAAACTAGCAATTTAGGTTAGCTTCTAGTAATCAAGGAAGCTAGGGTTGATCGTATAACGGTTTAGAAGGCAAGAAATTTACGGGTGTAAACAAGGAAACGGGTTAAATATTTGGGTTTTTATCTCAACCTTCACGACACTAAACAAGATGCTAGGACTCTTTGTAAGCCCTTTAGTCTATCTTTTTCTTGTCTAACTTACATCCGTATATGTATAGAACGCATATAATATACGATTTCAAGCTAGATATGGGTCTGGCAAAGTATAGTAGAAATGTTTTAGAAAGAAAACATATATATGTCACGTATAATAGACACTTAACGATTCATTTTGCTCATAAAGGGAATGTACACTATATTATATATGAATTAGCATTGCCAAGAACTTGTTAGAACGAGTTTAGAACTTGTTAGAACGAGTTTAGAACTTGTTGACATGCATAACCAAAACCCTAGAAAGGTGACGAGCTCATACAAGCTTATAGAAGCTTGATGAGCCACGTCTTCGACACAAAACCCATTTAAGGTAAGTATGGAGTATGTTAGTATGCTAAAACATAATTAAGTAATGCTTAACAAGTGCTTAATGTGCTAAACAAAAGGTTAAAAACCCTAAAAACCAACTAGTAAGCGTAATGGACCACTTTCGGGTCGTATAGGGCTTTACAACCCACTAGCGAGGCCCAACAGCCTAATAAGCTTTGACAGCTTATTAGTGTGCTAAAACAGTAAGTTAGGGCTTATTGAAAGTTAATTGTGCTAAAGGATATTGTTTAAATAAACCTAGGCATGTAAAACCCTTAACGGGTTCATATTGGGCCCAAAAGCCCATTGCCGAGAGCTTATTGGCTTATGGAATAAGCCAGAATGTAAAAACAGCTTAAACAGACTTATAGGTGCTTAATAAGACTAGAAAAATAAGTTGAACAATGTATAAAACCCTAATGGACCTCTTGGACCCTTACGAGTTGAGTTATTTAGGGAACAAGTCCAATAAGCTCAAATAAGCTTATCTGAGCTTATTATAAAGCTCAACAACTCCTTTAAGCTTAAAAGAGCTTAAATGAGCTTAAAGAGGGCTTGTGAGCTTTTAAATCCTAAATGGACCATTAAAACGCTTAATGGACCTTAATGGACCCAAAAAGCCCAATAAGCTTCATCTGAGCTTATTTATGAGCTGCCACGGATTATGTAGCTTATTGGAGACTAATGGAGCCTTTTGTCACTTTTCAAAACTTATTTGGGTTTAA
>BQNB010131994.1:0-18696 GCA_026074375.1 Tanacetum coccineum | reverse complement strand
TTTGACAGAGATGATCTAGTGAAGTTATGGAGTCTAGTTAAGGAGAGGTTCACTTCAACAGAACCAATAGATGACAAAGAAAGAGAGATATGGGTTGAGTTAAAGAGATTGTTTGAACCAGATATAGATGATGAGTTATGGAAGCTTTAAAAGCATATTCATGATTTAACTTGGAAGCTATATGATTCATGTGGAGTGCATCATGTGTCTACAGAGAAAGTAATAAACATCTACATCCTGGTAGAAAAGGAATATCCATTGCCAAAAGGAGTTCTTACATTGATGCTGGTAGCAAAACTCTTGGTGGAACAAGATAATGAAATATCCAAAGAACTTCTTAGGAAGATATTCATGCAGGTTGAAAGACCAAGAAGATGAAGTGTTTGGAAGAATCCTCTTAGAGAACAAGGTTTTAATTCAAGAAACTTGATGATTTGGAGGTAAATCACAAGTTTAGATGAGGATTGTTGGGAATTAAAAGTCTTTATATTTAGTATTGCCAAGCCAAGAGTTTGTACTGCTCAAAGTTATAACTACCACTACTAACTAGTTAGTACTACTAGAGTAAGTTAGTACTGCTAGTACTAACTTAACACTGCTGAAGGAAGATTAAGACTGCTAAAGTGATAAAGACGTGTGAAGTGATATGTATTGACTTATTCAAAGTGTATATCTTATATAGTTAGAAAGATACGTATAAGATTAGTAATATAGAAGATTTATAGTTATCTTGTAAAGGACACCTTAGTGTATAAAAGGAGATCCTAGGTTATGGTTTTGAATGTACAATAGAGATATAAGTTTTGATACATAGCTTCAAGGTTGTAAACCCTAGTACTACACAGAGTACTCATATTATTGATAATAATATTGGAGCTTTTCAGTAATAGCATTTTTCATACAGTTTACTGTTTCATTAATATTCTTCTAAGTATTAAAGAGTAGATTCCTCATATTCTTTAGTATTCATAAAGTTTCAACCATAGTTGTTTTGGATTTATCCAAAGTAACTTAATCTTTACAAGCTAAAGAATAGATCTTAAGTTGGGATCAACATATCACAACCAACAGCTACCAGAAATAGAGGTAAAGCAATTGTCAACTCTCCTCTACCTACTTATGATCAAGAACCTGCTACGGTTGATGTTGATGATGAAATGTCAAAGGAAAAGAAGATTGATAAACTCATAGCCTTAATTTCTCAATCATTCAAGAAAATCTACAAACCTACCAACAACAACCTCAGAACTTCATCTAACACCAGTAGAGCTAATCAGGACAATTCTCCAAGAATCAACAAAGGAACTGGGTATGATAATCAAAGGTAGTTAATGTTGCTAGGTCTAGGGAGAATATAGGTACTCAGGTAGTGCCAAAGTCTGGGATTCAGTGTTATAATTGTAAGGGATATGGGCATGTATCAAGGGAATGTCAAAAACAAAAACGAGCAAAGGATGCAGCTTATTACAAGGAAAAGATGCTATTGTGTAAGCAAGAGGAAGCTAGAGCTCAGTTGAATGTAGAACATGCTGATTGGAAGGATGACACTGATGATGAACCTGCCGATCAAGAATTGGAAGCACATTATATGTACATGGCACATATTCAAGAAGTTACTCCAGATGCTGTTGACAATTATGGACTCATCTTTGATGCTGAGCCATTGCAAAAGGTACAAAATGATAATGATAACTATAATGTGTTTGATAATGACCAAGAACATCATGAGCAACCTGAATCTATTAATGAACCATATCCGGTTGAAAAAGATAAACATAATATAATTATTGATTCATTGGATATGAGTTATGATAAAGAATAGGATGACCAGGATGATACTGATGATCTTGCAAAAGAACGTGATTTGCTTGCTTCTTTAATTGAGAAACTAAAATGTGAAATTGATGACAGCGAAAAAACATAATAAATTTTTAGAATCATCAAACAAGGCTTTAGTTGATAAATTGAAAAGTGAAATTGAGGATTTCAAAACCAAAAATAAAAGTTTAGAATCATCAAATAACCATTTCAAAGAGCTAACAATGAACTGTCAAAGACATGTTCAAAGACCTTAAGAAGTTCCAATCTGAACTTGATAAGTATCATGATGTGAATTATGCGTCAAAGGTGGCAATTGATTATGAAAAAGCTAAAGGGGATTTAATGTCATACAAAATAGAATCTGAAAAGTCATTTAATAAATATACTCGAAAGATAAATAATTTAAATCAAACGATTTCAGTTATAAAAAATAAGCTTTTGCACATCAAGAAACCATCTCCATAATGTCACAAGAGAAAGAGGCTCAGACTAAGTTTCATAAGACTCGTGATGACAAAGAACTTGAAAAAATTATTGCTTTGGAAAATAAAATCAAAGTTTTGGATGATATTGTTTACAAAACCGGTCAATCAGTTCAAACAATGAATATGCTTAATCGTAATTGTAAAACGAGTTTTGTAAAACCTGAGTTCCTCAAGAAAGCTCAAAGAGCGAATCCTCGTCTTATTGATATAGGTTGCTATAATGATAATCTTGCTTTTATGTTAGCCCATGAATCTGATGAAACGATTCGTCTTGCCCAAGAAAGTCGATCAAAATTAAGTGATTTAATCGGACCTTTTGATTATAAAAACTTGAATAATCTTTATGATTTGTTCGTTCCACAACGTGAAAAATCGCTTGAACAGAGATATTTTTCAGAAAGGTCAAAAATGAGTCATACACATGTCACGGATGAAAATTCAAAAGAGTCTTTTAATAAATAAACAACTTTGTTAGAAAAACTGATGGGTGAATCCATCGTGGGATCAAAAGTGTAAAAGCTCTAAAGAACTTTTCAAAATTAAAAGAAGTGTTGACACGATTTTTAATGGAGTGGAACGTTGCAAACAAACAATCGCTAAAAGAACATATTTTGGTCACATAGATCCATTCATTCAAAATACAATCGAAGGAAATTTTTGTCCCCAATTTCCAAGAATCAATGATGATTTAGAAAAATTTCGCTTGTATTTGAAAGAGGAAATGGTTGCTGATTTGAGATACTTTAATTCTCTTGAACATGAAGTAGACTCTCTCAAATCTCAACTGGAAACTCAAAAAACATAGTTTGTGAATGAAATCGATCGACTTTCTAGGGAATATTATTATGTTGATCACATGAATGCTATACTTGGTGTGTATACTACTCTCGATGAATTTACTGATTTACAATGTGATTATGTGGACCAAGTTGTCAAATGTGAACGTCTTGAAAAAGAGCTTTCAAAATGTAAAACAATGTCAAAAAGTTTTGAAGCACTTCAGTAACATGAAAATAATCTTGAACTTGCTTTACAATAATATAAAGAACAGATAAAAAATGACAAATCTTTCAAATAAAATCAGTCAAACGTATTTCTGAAAGAACGTGAACAATATTTTGAAATTCAAGACTTGAAAGAATGCATTGCAATAAATGAGTTGAAAAAACTCATTGAAAAGATGAAAGGCAAATCTGTGGAAACTAAGTCTGAAAAACCATGGGTTATTCGACAACCGAATGCTTTTAAAAGTCAAAGACAATCAGTTTTAGGTAAACCGGCTATTTTTTAGATTCTCTTGCAAAGACAGATTTTTCAAAGTCAAAGTCAGTGTGAGGTTTCTCGATTCACGATCTCGGAAGGTCGGGGATGATGGAAATATATAAAAGCCATTTTAGAGAGAGAAAGTAGTTATTATTGAATGATTAGTGAAAATTACAATTATGAGGTTCACACATCTAAGGAAGATTTGAGGGGGTATTTATAGTCTAAACACAAGCCATCTTTAGGCTAATTACACTTCTAGTCCTTGTGTTTAAGACTATTTAGAAACTAATGTAATTTCCATATAGACACCATATTTTTAATCCTAACAATCTTCCCCCAATATGGTGGCATATGGAATTACTTACAATGTATCCTGCAAGTATAAATATAAATGCTTCAGCTTGAATCTTTCCATTACTTGTAGACGATACAATGTAATTTGTATAAACTGAGTTATCTTCCCCCCAGTTCATACTGCATGTCTTCACACAGCTTTCTTCATCTACTTCTTTTTGTCAAAGTTTCTGAATCAGCTTCCCCCCAAACCAACATCCGTATTGTAATCAGATTATGAAACTGTTATGTAGCTTCATAAAAGAAGAAGTAGAACTAGAACTAGAAGTAGAATCAGAGAAGTAGAAGAAGCAGAAGAAGAAGCCAACCAAATCAAAATGAACTGCTTCTCTTCTGATGAATATCCGTTCAAACTAAACTACTTCTGTTCTGATGAATATCCGTTCAGGGGAACATGCAAGGAATCAGCAACATCTTCTCACGTATGCACATACTTCACACACTAACCATCTAGAGGTTGAAAGCATACAATCCATCTCCATAAGATAGAAGTGGAATTAAAGATAAGAAAGAAAGAAATGAAGGTGAGATAAATACACATTTCTTCCCCCTGATTATTGCAATCTATCGAATACTTCCTTTTCTTCCCCCTGATTGCATTCGATGACCATCGAAAAAATCATAATCTGAGTACGCCTGAATATTCAATAGAACAACCATGTGTGAAGTAGAATAAAGTCGGTCTGCCGATAAAGAACCTCTATTTGTCTCTTCTCTAACTAATTCAATTCCAACCTCGTATTCTGTTGGCTTTCTATAATGACCACTGATAGAGAAAACTCAATATGACAAACTCGATACTAAAGTAACATCCCTCAAAGTTGTGACTTCAGCTGGTACTATCCGGAAGAATCTCTTGAAAAATCCTTAACTATGTGAGTCACTGAGCACTACAACGTAACTCCTTAAAGTGATAGCTACTTTATGGATAAAAGAGAGAAAGAATCACAAAAGTAACAAGATATTTAAGTCTTCATGACAATCCTTATATGCTCAAACAAGTCATCTTCGTTGCAGAGGTAGAAAGGCCAAAAGATTAAATAAGTACACTTCCCCATGACATATTACTTCAATCCCGAATAAGTAATAATGAATCATCCCCATAGTCACTTCTTGCGATTAAATCCTGAGACTAGCCTTTTTAACATTTTTTGTGAATCTTTGATACATATCATTTTAACTAATGAGTGATGTTTTGTATTTTTGAAAAATTAGCAAAATTCGTCCTTATAGCAGTTTCTGTCCAAACTTCGGTTATAATACCAACTTCACAAATTCAAATTTTGCCCAATATATCAAATTCAATCCATATTTAAGTGCAAGTCCATAGTATCCCAATTAACTAACACGCAAGCACAGCCCAAGTCAATTTCCGATTAAGGCCCATGTTGTGTTATTTTCGGTTCAAGGCCCAAACTTTACAAATTCAGATTCAGTTCAATGTGTCAAATTATAGACACCACTCTGATATATGACCAGCTCAATCGAACAACAAAGAATAGCCCATTTGGCCCATTTTCTCAATCAGCCCAAACTAACCTAATCCTTAGGTTTAAGATATATAACAGACGAGTCATAACCCTAGCTTCTCATACATTGAAACATTCGCCTCTTCATTTATCTTGTGTAGTCTCCAACCATCTAGTTATATCTATCCCAAAATAATAATCATAGTCTTCTCTACCTATCACTCTCACGTTTCTAAACAACACATCCAATCTAATCTTTTAGCTACCACAACACAACCTTGTACTGATAATCAAAACAATATCAACAATAATGGAGAAACTCGTCACTTGTAGCCATGATGAATCAAGAATAAACCCTTTGTCTTCATGTTAAGGCTCAAAGATCTTGTAGTCAACCAAGGTCACGGTAGGTTTTTCTTTCATTGCTTCTCTGAACGAACCAAAGAGAGTACACATAACAAATTTGTTATAGTGACTTCTTTATTTTTGGATAAAAATGAGATATTCTTTCTCACAGATCGATGATGAAATGTCTTTTCGAGTTTTGGATCATTAAATGATCATAACTTTATTGTATAACTCAAAAAGATGAACTGAGATCTTGTATTTGTTGTGCTTTTTAGTTTGAGTCATGTTGGAAGATGAAGTGATGTTGTGTATTGAGGAGAATGGGATATAGATAGTTTGGATTTGATGTTGGATTGTGAGTTAGATTTGAGTTGTTGTTTTTATTTGGCTGATCTTCTTTCTCCTTTTCTTGTTTTCATTTTTGATATGAATCTGTTAGGATATGTAAACTCAGTAACAATCGAGTTGACTCACTGAGTTGACTCGGTTGTCGAGATTCATTCTCACAATTGAAATGGTAACTGTTCTTTGAATATCATAAATGATAAGTTGTTGTAGATTTGAATGTTGAGTAAAAACCATTTCCGGAACCAATTTTGAAAACAAAGTCTGAAACTTCAGAAGAAATGATTAGAGTTTCGAGTTTGACCATAAATTTCGAGTTTGTCCATTGACCTTAAGTCAAGGTCGAGTTTTGACTACCGAATTTGTCAGATTCGAAATTACTTCCAAGTTTGATGAATAATCAGTTCCGAAAATATGAAGTAACAGTTTTAGCACATATTATAACTGAGTCTGACCGAGTTTAAACAAATCTTACGATAAAATCGTAAGCAGCCAAACTCGATCAAATCACACATCAAACATAACAAATAAGCTAATTAATAAGCTGTAAAACTGCTAAACACCAAAATAAGCTTGAATAATCTGCTGGACTGAATGTGGACTGAATAGGCTCTAATAAGCTGCTGAACCAAACCAGACCTCAAAATAAGTAGAAATAAGCCAGTATAAGCTGAATCGAATAAGCAAAAAACATCACAAATCGCTTATGCAGTTCTGATACCACTTGTGAGGTTTCTCGATTCACGATCTCGGGACGTCAGGGATGATGGAAATATATAAAAGCCATTTTAGAGAGAGAAAGTAGTTATTATTGAATGATTAGTAAAAATTACAATTATGAGGTTCACCCCTCTAAGGAAGATTAGAGGGGGTATTTATAGTCTAAACACAAGCCATCTTTGGGCTAATTACACTTCTAGTCCTTGTGTTTAAGACTATTTAGAAACTAATTTAATTTCCATATAGACACCATATTTTCAATCCTAACAGTCAGTTACCAAAAATAATATGTCCAATGATTTTGCCTCAGAATATGAAGTCAATTTTAAAAAACACAACTGTGATTGCTCCAGGAATGTATAAAATGAACACAAAACCTAATCAAACTAGAAAACCATAGTTGCCTCAAGACATTAGGAAAACTAATAAATGCGTGTCCTTTTCTACAGGAGTAATTCTCACTACTAGTGTTAGCAGACCACAACTAAAGAGCAATCAAATGGAAGATAGAGTCATGTCTAACAATAGTCAAGGGAAGAAGCAAAAAGTAGAAGACCACCGTAGGAATTTTAATTTTTCAAATAAGAAAACATCTGTAACTGCGTGTAATGAAAGTTTGAATGCTAAGACCTCAAATGTAAACTTTGTTTGTGTTACTTATGAAAAATGTGTGCTAAATGATAATCATGATATATGTGTTCTTTATTATATTAATGGCATGAATTCTAGGACTACACAGCCAATTGCTATACCTATTAGTACTAGAAAACCCAAGCGAAATGTGAACCAATTTGTTGCAACATACCATAAGAAAACAGTTGCAACATAATCCACTGTCAAGAAACCTAGGAGCATAATTAGAAAGCTATATGAGCAAGTTAGTAAGACATGCAGTTGGCGGTACCCTAAGTTTACACCATCCTGATACAAATAGAAACCTAAGTCCCCGATAGGAAATGTCAACGCAAATGTTAGTATGCCTCTAGGAAATGCATCAACAACTGCTAATATTTTAGAACCTATGACTCCTAGGTGTTCCACTCTGTCCAATACTCTATTGTCTTCTAATTCTTTTGCAGCTCGTAAAGATAATTCTATTCATCGTCGACTCTAGGTGCTCAAAGCACATGACGGGAAATCTCAAGCTCCTAAGTAATTTTGTAGAGAAATTTCTAGGTACGGTGAAGTTTGGAAATGATCAAATTGAACCGATTCTTGGTTATGGAGATCTAGTTCAAGGAACTATAACTATCAAAAGGGTTTATTACGTTGAAGGGCTAAATCATAATTTATTCTCTGTTGGTTAATTCTGCAATGCAGATTTGGAAGTTGCTTTTTAAAAGTCTACATGTTACATCCGTGATTTGAAGGGAAATGATATTCTCACAGGCTCTCGTGGCACAGATCTATATTCCATCACTCTTCAAGAAACATCCACTCCCAATCTAATTTGCTTAATGGCTAAATCTACATTGTCACAAGCATGGTTATGGCATCGTCGTCTCTTACATCTAAACTTCGACACCATCAACTTGCTTTTGAAGAATGATATTATGACTGGCCTTCTAAAATTGAAATTCGTCAAAGATTATCTTTGTTCTTCTTGTGAATTGGGGAAAGCCAAAAGAAAGTCTTTTCACACAAAGACTACCTCGAGTTCCAAAAGATGGTTACAACTTCTACACATGGACTTATGTGGTCCCATGCGGGTAGAAAGTATTAATGGAAAGAAATATGTTCTTATAATTATTAATGACTACTCCAGATACACTTGGACTCACTTCTTGAGGTCTAAAGACAAAACTCCTAATGTTCTCATTGATTTCCTCAAACTTGTTCAAAGAGGACTTCTTGCTCAAGCAAGAACCGTACGAACTGACAAAGGCACTGAATTTTTGAATAAACTCTTCATGCATACTTTGCTCAAGAAGGGATTGAACACCAAACATCCGTTGCTCGAACACCTGAACAAAATAGCGTTGTCGAAAGACAGAACCGTACTCTTGTTGAGGATGCTCAAACAATGCTAAGCACAGCTAAAGTTCCTTTGTACTTTTGGGCTGAAGCAATTGCAACAACATGTTTTACTCAAAACCGTTCACTTGTAATTCCTCGATATGAGAAAACACCTTACTACATCATCAACGATCGAAAACCATCTGTTAAGTTCTTTCACATTTTTGGCTCTCTTTGCTACATCGTCAAAGATGGTGAAAATCTTGATAAAATGAAGGAAAAAAGGTGATGCATGCATTTTGTAGGGTATTCTAATCAGTCAAGAGCTTACATGGTATATAACAAGAGAACAAGAGTGATAGTTGAAACCATTCATGTTAACTTTGACGAATTGCCTCAAATGGCGTCAGATTACGTCAGTTCTGACCCCATTCCACAATGTCCAACAATGGCACTTGAACAAGACAGTTTAAGTCCCGGTCCCCAAAGTCAAGAAAATGTTCCTTAACCATCTGAAACAGGAACAACGTCAAATAAGCTGGATTTGCTATTTAGTCTGATGTTCGATGAATTACTCAATGGAACTACTCCAGTTGTGTCAAAGTCTTCCGCTGTAACTGCTACTGATGCACCTAATCAACGTCAACAACAACACACAACTCCATCTACCTCAACAACCGTTGCTGCAGATACACCTTCATTGAACATTCAAACAACACCTGAAAATATAAGTCAAGCAGCAACTGTCACTGCCATTGAGAACATTATTCAAGCACAAACCAATAAAGAATATGCACAAGTTAACAAAGATGAATTTATCAACGTCTTTAGTACACCGATACAAGAACAAGGAGAGACATCGTCTCGTTATGTTGACTCATCAAACATGCATACATTCTATCAACGACATCCTTCTGAACATTGTTGGATAAAAGATCATCGTTAGAACAAGTCATTGGAAATCCTTCTCAATCAATTAGAACAAGACGTCAGCTAGAAACAGATGATGAGAAGTGTATGTTCGCACTCACCGTGAATCAAACCGAACCAAAGAACATCAAAGAAGCCATGGCTGATTATGCATGGATTGAAGCGATGCAGGAAGAACTTTACCAGTTTGATCGATTAGATGTATAGGAATTAGTCGACAGACCACTCTGCAAAAATGTCATTAACATGAAGTGGTTCTAGAAAAACAAACGCGATGAGGAAAATATTGTAATTCACAACAAAGCTCGTCTTGTAGCTAAGGGATACGCTCAAAATGAAGGAATTGATTTCAAAGAGTCATTTGCACCAGTTGCTCGATTGGAAGCTGTTCGGTTATTCGTTGCGTATGCTACAAACAAATCATTTCCAGTATACCAGATGGACGTCAAGACAACATTTCTATACAGACCTCTGAAGGAAGAAGTGTACGTAAAGCAGCCAGATAGATTCGTAAACCCATATCATCCTGACCAAGTCTACCGACTAAATAAGGCATTATATGGACTCAAACAAGCTCCAAGAGCGTGGTACAATGAACTCTCTAACTTCCTGGTATCCAAAGGATTCTCAAAAGGTTCTATTGATCCAACTCTGTTCATAACTAAACATGGGAAAGACATATTGCTTGTGCAAATTTACGTTGATAACATTATTTTTGGTTCTACGACCAAAACTTTCAAAAAGGTTTGAAAATTTACTGCACAACAAATTTGATAGTTTGTCTATGTATGGGGGTAGATGAAATTCTTTTTAGGAATTCAGATTCTCACACAATCCCCACCGTGGTATCTTTATAAACCAAGCCTAAGTATGGCTAAGAGATACTTATAAAGCTTAGGTATGACCTTCCATGTGTGATAGCATTGGTACTTCATTGGAACGAACACCACATTGATGCTGACTGAGTCGGAACTTGGTTGACCAATCGAAATATCATAGTATGGTTGGAGCACTCGATGTACCTTAAAGCAAGTGACCAGTATTATACATGCTACATGTTATTGTGCTGCTATCAAGCAGAATCGGACTGAGATACATCTCATTGCGTGTTTATTTTTAATTTTAAACCGGATCTTTCGGTACACTTAAAGAATACCATTTACATGTGAATTTGGTATCCGAATTCTAGGGACACGGTTTCGAATACTACTGCTTTTTTAGATTTGGATCACGCGGGCTGTCTCGATTCATGAAAAAGTACATCTGGTGTCATACATTTTCTAGGAGGTGATAAGATAGTCAGCATAGTTAGCTGGTCGTCAAAGAAGCAGGACTGCACTTCAATGTCTTAGCAAAAGCCGAGTATGTGTCTTTATTTGCGTGCTGCGCTCAAGTTCTATCGTTGTTTACTCAGCTAACAGATTATGGCTTTCACTTTGACAAAATACCTATGTATTATGATTCAAAGGCAGCCATAGCCATCTCGTGCAATCTAACCCAGCATTCCTGTACCAAGCACATCGATGTCAGATATCACTTCATAAAGGAACAGGTTGAAAAGGGTATTGTTGAATTATTCTTTGTCAGAACTGAATACCAGTTAGCTGACCTGTTTACTAAAGCTCTGTCGAAAGATAGGTTTAAGTATCTCGTCAGACGACTCGGTATGAGATGTTCGACTCTAGAAGAACTGGAGGTTCTAGCAAACGATCTGCTTTATCATCAAAACAATCGAAAATTTGTAAAATATTTATATTTTTATTATTCTCTTTATTTCGATTTATGAATATTTTTGAAAAAAGAAAATACAAAAAATATAAAACCAACAAAATGAAATACAAAAATATAAAATCTAGAAAAAAAAATATAAAATTAAAAAATTTCAAAAATACCAAAAAGAATCTTCTCGACATGTCTCTTGGAATCGATAACATTTACGTACATAAAAATGTCAATTAACATTGATACGGGTGTGTAAATGAAGTTCAAGCAAGAGTTCAAACGTTTCAAAACATGTCATTTCTAAATTTTCTTTATGACTTATGTACATCTCAGTGCACAACTCGGACCCAAATGTAATAGGGGCGTGTACGCTTTAGTGCACTTACTCTAAAAATAGAAGAGAAGTCTTCTATCATGGTTTTTAAAAACCGTTGAACATAATTTTTCAAAAAGAACTTTCAATGTCAAATTGTTTACAATATAATTTATGGTATCTTTCTATAATAAGTGGTATTTTCTAAAATTGTGTGTTCAACACTCCCTTCCTCAAATAAGTTTAAAATTATGGTATAAATTTTTCTCAAAATGTCATATTTATGTAGATCAATTTTTGAGGGGGAGCTTTTAAAACCAAAAGCCTTTTAATGTGTTGGGTACATCTCATAAATGTCAATTTTATGTATCCAAACACATTTCGTGAAATTAAAATGTAGAAATTATAATATCAATTAATAATATACACTGTTCACTAAGGCATCTCACTCCGCTGTCAATATATTTGTGGTGTCATGTCATTTTTTCCTTGTAATGTCAAGTTTTAAAAATTAATGGTATCCCACATACTATGTTGAAGGGGAGCTATTAAAAAATGAATTCATGCAATATCGTGGTATAAATTTTCTCCTCATGGAACTTTTCATGTCATAAATTTTAATCAATTGGTATTTCAAATACTAAATGTTTTAGTATTTAAAATTGATATAGAAGAATGTGATCTATAAGACTCTAAGTGTAACTCTTTCCTTCGTGTGCAAAACAGTTTTGAATCTCGGTGCACATGAGTAGGGGGAGTATTTCAAAATGTCTGTATCAAAGGTTTTATGGTTCAATCTCTATACCCACAACCAATTAACTCATGATGTCGATGAAGTAATAAGGTGGTTAAGGTTAGATATAAGTCTTATGATCCAACCAAAACCGAAGGGATCTACCCAAGGATAATCCATAGTTAGAAATAGCAGTCCTTAGTTATGATTGGAGATGAATGAGAATAAGGGAATAATGTCGACTAAGATTAAGCTAACACTGGAACAATCACAACAAGGTGTTAGTGATTACGTCTTGGTAAGCATTGAAGGGGTTGAAGAATGAAAAAGAAATGTATGGATAAAGGGGGAAAAGAAAGCAGCCCTCCAAACACTTTAGGCAGAAACCGGGTCAATACATAATCTATCAAAATCACAATGATGATTGTTGATATTGAAGAAAGTCGTCATGGACCCAGTAATGCAATGCACAACCCTTTCCAGCCATTCGAGTTTCTCTCAAAAGAAAATTATCTCATTTGTCACAGAGATACACATGTTATCTATTGACATCTCACTCCGAGATTGTTGATATTGAATAGGTGGCAGTCTGCTCCACCCTCCGATTACTAAAACCAAAGTGCACAAATCGAGTCTAGAGCCAGAAGAGATCGAATTATAAATCTCGTTAGGACGCAATGTCAAAATACACTTGTTGAACACCATAAAGTTCATAAGCTGTAACAAAGAGTCCTACGCATTATCCTTGAGATCTTGCTAGAACATCCGAGTGATACTTAAGTATTCACAGTAAAGATGGAAATCCTGCTTGAGCCAACATCAAACAAGCTCTTGGTAGGTGACATGCAAGATTCTATATGAATCAAACTTGTGACAACTAGATATTGATTTGGTCTAGTATATGAATTGATGACTTAATCAGAAAGATAGTAACTATATGATTCACTCTTACCGTGTTGTCTGCTTTGAGACGTTTCGATAATGAGAACATGCAAGCATGGTGAATCTAATACATCTATGTTAGAAGATCCTACGCTTTAAGCTGGAAATCATGTCAAGGAGGTTCTTCCAAATTGAACCTACCTAATCACAAGTCAGTCCTCACAGAATCGAAGGTTAATGCAACCGAACTCAAGATGAATGACAGAGCCAAATTCATCTTTTATTGCTAACTGTCTTATTTCAGGATTAGACGACGGTGTTGCAGCCTCATTCCAGTGAAGTCAAATTCATAAACTACATGCTTATACTCAAGCTTTCAAAGTCAATCATTCAGCATCAAGATTACTGATACTAAACTTCATCACCATCAAAGATCCGTAAAGTCAAATAAAGAATTATCTATTGCGGGAAGATTGTTAGTCGTATGATCATATAAGTCAAACAAGAATGTAACAAGTATGAGCATGTTGGTCAAGAGCACAAGATGATTCAAGACAAGGAAATAATGCAAGATTAAGATCTTAAGAACTCAGAGTCAAAAAACGAAGGCTCAAGATCAAGATCACGAAGCATGAATGAACAAAGCCATTACAAACAAGAAAAGACTAAACCAATACCAAAGAAGGCGAAGCACAAACGTCATATCTTCAACATTAGGGAAGATAAAGTCAAAACAAGAAAACTTCCATCAAGAACGTCAATGTTAGGGAGATCAAAGAAGACCTCAACATTTGGGGAGATTGTTAGCCTTAGTTCTATTTAAGTCAAACAAGAATGTTATCGGTCTTATTAGTCAATGTTAGTCTTGTTAAGTAATAGGCTAGTCGGGATTAACAGGCTTGGATTGAAATCTAATATTTTCCATGTTTCGGGCTCAAAGCCCAAGATAAGCCAAGCCTGGCCCATTTAGTAAGCCCATACACCATCCATAAGGCAAAGGGTATAAACAGAACCCTCTCCACACATGGAGAGGGTGTTGGTCATTCATATGTATGTGTAAAACATGTGTGTAACCTCCCACCACTCTCTTTACTTAATCTAATATTCTTCTATTTCCTTTCTCTCTTTTCTTCTTTCTTATTTCGTCCTAAGTGAATATTTGGTTTGCTTATTATGTTGTGTATAGATTAACTATTGGGATAACAATGGCATACATCAGGCAGCCAATCACCCTAGAATATTCAAGTTGAGATATAACCTAACCATTATTGGGCATTAGCTTCTCACTTGTATCCATAGGAGTACTCACTGGAGTATAATCAAAGTAATTAAATTTCTTTAGTACCTTCTCAATATAATGAGACTGAGAAATTGATATTCTATTACTTTTATGTTTAATCCTTATACCAAGGATAACATCAGCATCCCCCATGTCCTTCATAGAGAACTTAAATGACAAGAATTCCTTTGTCAGGTCAATCTGAACTTGGTCAATGCCAAAGATTAGCATGTCATCAATATATAGACAAATGATGACTCCTTTACCAGTTTCACCATATTTGCTATATACACATTTGTCAGATTGGTTAAGTAAATAACCATTGGACAAAACCACTTCATCAAACTTTTGATTCCATTGCTTAGGTGCTTGCTTTAGTCCATATAGAGACTTAATTAGTTTACACACTTTATTTTCATTGTCAAGCATGATGAATCACTAAGGTTGGTTCATATAGACCTACTCATCTAATTCACCATTCAAGAAAGCTATCTTCACATCTATCTAATGAATAATCAGATTGTGAATTATTGCCATAGCAATCAGCAGTCTTATGATACTGATACATGCCATTGGAGCATAAGTATCAAAGTAGTCTATCCCTGAATTTTGTCTAAAGCCCTAAATAACTAGTCTAGCCTTGAACTTTTCAATAGTTCCATTTACCTTCAGTTTTATTTTGAAGATCCATTTGTAACCAAGAGGTTTGCAACCTGGAGGTAGATCAGTCAACACCTAAGTGTTGTTGCCCATGATGGAATCTATCTCATCATTAATTGCCTTTTTCCAGAAAGCAAAATCTTGGGACTTCATTGCTTCATCAAATGTCTTAGGGTCATCCTCAACATTAAATCAATAGGAGTGTTAGTCAGAGACCTCATCTATTGTTTCTTCAATTAAGCATAATTAAAATTTAGGTCCAAAGTTCTTTGGAGTCCTATTCCTTTTGCCTTTTCTAAGATCAGGTTCTGGTTGTTGAGTCACAACCTTTTCAGGGACCACTGAACCACCAATGTCTTCGGTTCTATTTATCAAGGACCTCTGACTTGGTCTAGAGACCGATGAAAATCTATTCTCATCAAAGATAGCATCCTTTGATTCAATTATAGAGTTAATTGAAATTGATTCATTAGGTTCAATAACATAGAACCTAAAAGCCTTGGAATGCTCAGCATATCCAACAAAGATGTATTTAATGCCTCTTTCATCCAAAGTTTTTAGCTTTGGATCAGGGAGTCTTACAACTGCCCTACAACCCCAAACCCTGAGGTAGTACAGGTTTGGTTTTCTTTTAGTCCAAAGTTCATAGGGGGTTATCATGTTCCTTTTATTAGGAACCATATTTAATAAATAACAAGTTGTTAACATAGCTTCACCCAACTCAGTCCTGAGTAGGACCAACATAGAATTAACCATTTCTTTTAGTACCCTGTTTTTCTTTTCAGTTTAATCAAGACTTGTAAAATCCCATGAACTAGAATCTTAATCATCAATAACCACAATTACAATCAATACATCAACTTAAGATCCGATATCCATTCACATCATAATTCAAAATGTTAAATACCAATAACATAATGCAAACTTAAACATCAAATGCTCTTCACAATGCCATCATGGAAGCTGGTGGTAAAGATCATCCTCCAATGTTAGCACTTGGTAACTACGTTCAGTGGAAATCCCGAATCAATAGATACATTAACACCAAACCTAACCATGAACTCATCCACTATTGTCTTCATAATCCACCTTACAAATTCAAATGGGCTGAAAGAATCATTCCAGTTGCAGAAGGTAGTTAAGAAACCACTACAGAAGGGTACATGGAGAACTATAAGAATGTTTCACAAGACATAAGGAACCAATTAGATGCCGAAGCTGAAGCTGTTCAGATAATTCTCACAGAGATAGATAATGATGTCTACTTCATAGTTGATGCTTGTCCAAATGCATGTGAGATGTGGAAAGCTATTGAAAGGTTGAAACTAGGTGAGTCAATCAATGTTCATGATCTTGAAACCAATTTGTTTTGGGAGTTTGGAAAGTTCACATCACGGGATGGTGAAGCACTTGAATCGTATTACTTAAGTATCTACAAGATGATAAATGAGCTTGTCAGAAATAAGTGTGAAGTTACCGATCATCAAATGAATGTCCAGTTCTTACTTTAATTATGTAACATTTCTCATTTTTGTGTCATTGTACGACTCTATTAATGATCACTATTTATTTTAGTCCGATACGCGTTTACTTTTAATATTTACTTTTAAGCTAAATTGCGTAGACTAAAAATGGTCAATGAATGTAAACGGTCACCAAATAAATCAAGGTTTACATCAACCAAGTAAGAAATAATTATTAAGAAGATAATTATGCACTTTGCGTATTTTATTTTTATCGGTCACGTAAAAGGGTTACGTTTCGCGATAAAATACATTTGGACGTACCCCGGAAATACCTAGACTTACCAAGACTCAAACCAATACCCACTTTTATAACCTTAACACAAAACTAAATCAATTTTTGTGTCAAATGCCACTAAGGGCCGGTTACATACATCTAGGAATCCTTAAAAATCCCACTAATGATCCTACAAGTACATGTACATCCCCTAACTAATTAATACATGTCCTAATTGTTCCCACTAAGCTTTTACACAATGGACAAAGACCAAATGACCTTTCTTTTGCCCATTTGACTCCGATTACATGCATGTATATGCACAATTCATAATATTTGGCTAGCTAAGCAAATCTTGTACAAACACATCACAATTAAAACATGTACCAGAATGGTTTAACAAAACAATGTGTAATTAACTAGAAAACTTCAAAAACTATCTCCTAGGGCACAAATTTGGTTCGGTGTGGGTTGTTTGTGAAACCATGAGAGTTAACTAGCTTCTTATCCTATAAATACACACATACTCTCACCATTCTACTCTCTTACAACTCGCATACACCCTAAGCACTCTCAAACAACTACACCCACATTTATTTCTTGTGTTCGAGCTTCAAACCGCAAACCAACACCTCCCTTGATCTCATTCGAACCCACAAACACTTATAGTTGTCATACAAGTTGATAAAAAGGTTTACACGAGCTAGGGTTGGGTATCTACAAAGCTTTGAAGCTTAGGGTTTGATTATTGATCGTGTTTTACATACGTGGGTTGCCACATTACTCGTATATACACACATTCAAGAAGCTAGGACCCTTGTAAGTGTCTTAGCCTACGTCATATTCAAGTTTCATGTTTGCTTCATGTGTCATAAGGCACGGTTATTATGTGTTAACAAATTGAACATGGGTAGTGCCTGGCATGACACGACCCATGTCCACGTCTCAATATACAACATATATAGACTTGTGTGGTGAACCAAAAGCCATAAGGCACGTAACAAAGATCCTGTGTATAAGCATGAATGTTTAATTATGACATGCACACGTAAAATATTTAACCAAGAGGTTTGACAACTTGTTTGGAAACGGAAACACTTTCATGTCACGTATCATAATACTTAACAACTCGTCTTGCTCAATAAAGGATGTGTACACTATAGTATATGCGAACTAGGGTTGTTTGGATATGTCAAAATAAGTTAGCAGGGTTAATACTGCTAGCAGGAGTTAATACTGCCAGGCTTAAGAGTTAGTACTGCTAGCAGGGTTAATACTACTAGCAGGAGTTAATACTGCCAGGCTTAAGGGTTAGTACTGCTAGCAGAAGTTAATACCGACAGGCTTAAGAGTTAGTACTGCTAGCAGGGTTAATACTGCTAGCAGAAGTTAATACTGCCAGGCTTAAGAGTTAGTACTGCTAGCAGAAGTTAATATTGCCAGGCTTAAGAGTTAGTACTGCTAGCAGAGTTAGTACTGCTAGCATATTGTTAATACTGCTAGCATATTAATAAGACTGTTTTTGGCATTCCTAAACTTGAGGGACTGTTTGAAACTCATAAGAACCAAAAATGTAATTTTTGTAAAATAGAGTGACTAAACGTATCAATATGGAAACTCAGGGGTGTAAACGGTAAATATTCTATTTTAAACTATAAGGACTGTTTTTGCCA
>BQNB010131993.1:0-12573 GCA_026074375.1 Tanacetum coccineum | reverse complement strand
AAATGACTAAAAAGTCGCTTAACCAAATGTCTAGGCAAGCCAGCTACATCCTCGTTTTCCATTAAAAAGTCGACTACATATTTGACAATCAAATCCATAGTGAGGACTATCTCCACACAACTCACACGAGTATGTCTCGTATTGGTGTTGTGGAGGTTGGTTGAAGAAGTTAGGGTTGCGTTTAGTTGGAAAACATTTTTCATCATTTTCTGTTTCTAGTTTTGTAGGAAAAAGGAGGGGGTTTTCATCTCCACAAAATAATTAAAAATTTGGAAAACGCGTTTAGTTAAAGAAACATGTGTTTGTGTTTCCATTTTACAAAACTAGAATACATGTTCAAGTGTTGTTATTTCTATCTCAATTCTCTATTTATTTTTGTAATATTATAAAGACATATTCGAAACACAAAAATAGAGGCGGCAAAACAGGCGGGCCGGGCGGGCGCGGGCATCAGGCAAAACGGGTACGGGCCAAAACGGGCACTAATAGGATAAATGGGCTACTGGGTGAATCTTATTTATTTAATGATCTTTTAACGTTTTCGTCTGTTTTTCCGTTTTCGTCCGTTTTTTTACGTTTTCGTTCGTTTTTTTAAGTTTTCGTCTGTATTTTTACGTTTTCGTCCGCTTTTTTACGTTTTCGTCCTTTTTTACGATTTCGTCTGTTTTTTTACGATTTCGTCTGTTTTTTACGTTTTCATCCGTTTTTTTACGATTTCGTCCCTTTTTACGTTTTCATCCATTTTTTTATGTTTCGTCAGTTTTTTTACGAATTCGTCTGTTTTTTTTTCGATTTCGTCCGTTTTATTCGATTTCGTCCTTTTTTTTACGTTTTCGTTCATTTTTTACGATTTCGTCCGTTTTTTACGTTTTCGCCCTTTTTTTACGATTTCGTCCATTTTTTACGTTTCCGTTCGGTTTTTTACGTTTTAGTCAAATTTTTTTATGTTTCGTCTATAATTTTACGTTTTCGTCTGAAAAAACGGACGAAATCGTAAAAAAACGGACTAAAACGTAAAAAATGACGAAATCATAAAAAAACAGACGAAATCGTAAAAATATGACGAAATCGTAAAAAAGGACGAAAACGTAAAAAAACGGAAGAAAACGTAAAAAACAGACGAAATCGCAAAAAAACGGACGAAATCGCAAAAAAACGGACGAAATGGTAAAAAAATGAACGAAATAGTAAAATAACGGACGAAATCGTAAAAAAGGACGAAATCGTAAAAAACGGACGAAAACGTAAAAAAACGGACGAAAACGTAAAAAAGCGGACGAAATAAAATAACGGAAGGAATCATAAATAAAGACGAAAAACGTAAAAAAATGACGGAAATCGTAAAACGGACGAAATTCGTAAAAACGGACGAAATCGAAAAAATACCGGAAGAAATCAAAAAAACGGACGAGAACGTAAATAACGATGAAAGAAATCGTAAAAAAAACAAACATAACCGTAAAAAAAAAATGACGAAATCGTTAAAAAAAAACTAGACGAAGTCGTTAAAAATAAGAAAACTAAAAAAAGGACGAATTCGTAAAAATCGGTCGAAAAATCAGTTAAAAACGGATGAAGTCGTAAAAAAGGATGAATTCGTAAAAAAAGGACGAAAGCGTAAAAAACGGACAAAATCGTAAAAAGAACAGACGAAGTCGTAAAAAAAAGACGAAAACGTAAAAAAACCGTCGAAATCGTAAAAAATAGCCGAAATCGTAAAAAAGGACGAAAACGTAAAAAACGGACAAAATCGAAAAAAAGAACGAAATCGTAAAAAAAGGACGAAATCGTAAAAAACGGACGAAAATCGTAAAAACGGACGAAATCGTAAAAAACGGACGAAAACGTAAAAAAACGGACGAAATCGTAAAAAACGGACGAAATCGTAAAAAACGGACGAAAACGTAAAAAAAACGGACGAAAACGTAAAAAAACTGTCGAAATCATAAAAAACGTCTGTAAGGAGTGTGTACATAACATCTAACTTATAAAATCGTATAAAATATGGACTGTGGAGTACAAGAGAAGAAACCCTAATACGCCCTAATACGCTTGTACAAGAATCAAAGCTAAAAAATCTGGCAGCGGATCATTTATGGCGACAATGTATAAAATGCAAACATATGATAGAGTTAGCAGCTGGTTGTTGCCATATGACTTGCAGGTACATTTTTCTTGCGTTTATAAGTGTATTTTATAATTGCTATTTTGGATGTTTATAAGTTCATAGCGTTTTTAAGGTTGCGTTTAGTTGGAAAACATTTTCCATCATTTTCTGTTTCCTGTTTTGTAAGAAAAAAGTAAGAAAAGGGAGGGGGTTTCCATCTCCACAAAACAATTGAAAATTTAGAAAACGCGTTTAGTTAAAGAAACATGTGTTTGTGTTTTCTATTTTACAATACTAGAATACATGTTTAAGTGTTGTTGTTTCTATCTCAATTCTCTATTTACTTTTGTAATATTATAAAGACATATTCGAAACACAAAAATAGAGGCGGCAAAACGGGCGGGCGCGAGAATCAGGCAAAACTGGCACGGGCCAAAACGGGCACGGGCCAAAACGGCACTAATGGGATAAATGGGCTACTGGGTGAATCTTATTTATTTAATGGTTTTTTTAAGATTTCGTCCGTTTTTTTAAGTTTTCGCCCGTATTTTTACGTTTTCGTTCGTTTTTTGCGTTTTCGTCCGTATTTTTACCTTTTCGTCCGTTTTTTCTGTTTTTTAGGTTTTCGTCCGTTTTTTTACGATTTCATCCGTTTTTTACGATTTCGTCCATTTTTACGTTTTCGTCCGTTTTTTTACGATTTCATCCTTTTTTTACGTTTTCGTCAGTTTTTTGTTCGTATTTTTACGTTTTCGTTCGTTTTTTTACGTTTTCGTCCGTATTTTTACCTTTTCGTTCGTTTTTTCCGTTTTTTACGTTTTCGTCCATTTTTTTACGATTTCGCTCGTTTTTTTACGATTTCATCCTTTTTTTACGTTTTCGTCATTTTTTTTACGATTTCGTTAGTTTTTTTACGATTTCATCCCTTTTTACGTTTTCATCCATTTTTTTAACGTTTTCGTCAGTTTTTTTACGATTTCGTCCGTTTTTTAACATTTTCGTCTGTTTTTTTACGATTGCGTCTGTTTTTTTATGATTTCGTCCGTTTTTTTACGATTTCGTTCGTTTTTTACGTTTTCGTCCGTTTTTTATGATTCCATCCATTTTTTACGTTTTCGTCTATAATTTTACGTTTTCGTCTGTAAAAAACAGAAATATTAGGAATATTAGGTGTCGGTCATTTATTTTTTACTTGCTTATTTAGTCGCGTTCTTTTGGTTAACGTTTTGCTTTATTCTTTAGTTGCTTTATTTGATTTAGTGCTTTTACTTGTTTTCTTTTGCATTTTTAGAATTAGTAATCAAAAATAAAATATTGGATATTCGAGCATCAAACAAAACGCTCTCGTGAAATTCAAATTCATCTCTTGTCGAGATACGACATCCGGGAGATATAATATTGTTTGTCCTCAAGCAATTTTTATCAAACGGGAATCTCTCTATACTATAATTAATTTGAGATATTTAGGATATATATATTTTATTATATATAGACTATTTGTATCGAATCAATTTTTGACGCCGCTGTCGGGGAAGTGTGTAGCGGTTATCGAGTTACGTTTAAAGATTAGTGATTGAAGACCCTTCCTCGTAAAGTTATCGCTTTTATTTGTGAATATTATTTTATATTATAAAAATATAGAATATACAAAAATATTTTATACTTCTATTTTTATTTTCTTTTATTTCAATATTGAAAAATACAGTAAAAAACTTATCAAACGTAAAAAACTTAGGATTAAAGGGAAAATAGATTTGGGTGTCATAAAGGGACAAATGGGAAAAAACAAAATATATTGTTTTCTAGTTTTATGTATTAAAAGGAGAAATTAGGAATTTTGGTGTTTTGTAAGTGAATTTTGTTGGAATAACCGACAAAATAAAACGCTGTGATTTGTTTCATTGTTTTTTTCACCACAAAAACTTTTGTAGAAAACAATAAAAAGGGGGATGTTTTATTCCAAACTAATAGCTGGCACTAAAGGTACCTAATCATTACGATCGATTCTTCAATTCCAGAACGGATCCATTTATTCTATAAACCTATATAATCATTCGTTCAAACATAACTCCTAAAACATAACAAACATTGGATTAAACCAAACATACTCTAATACGACTTGTTGAATATTCAAAGTCGACGAAACAACCATAAATATCAAGCGGAGGAAAGCTTTATTCAAATTGCCAAAGAAATTCAATGTTACAAATGCAAATTTTAATTCAAATGGTTTAGGAAAACTATGTGATAAGCGTCTATTTTTTTTGACGAACAAAGAGCTTGATTTTATATAAATATAAAACAATGCTACTAGCAAGGCGCTAGAAGCAGAAAAGTACAGACTAGACAACTACATGAACTAGACTCTACCCGAGACTTTAACTGCGATGCCTACAAAAATGATGAAAGTAACTCTACGCCATGACATAGAGAAAGCGTCTTATATTTATAAGCAACTAATGGACCTAAAAAATGATTAAGTGATTGTAGATCCCTAACCGGGGACTAAATAAGTAAAACATACAAAATGCTAATATCTATCCAAAACAAAACTTATGAAAAAATCCAAACTTTTCTGCAAATCTCAAGGAGACACACGAGCTATTATAGAGATATGTACAATAGAGAAAAGCCCCGCGTACGGACCATAGTGAGAAGCACAAACGCTATTTCCCTAGTTGATTCGCCATACCGATATGAGTGATCAGCCATATTTTAGCAACGAGCTGTCAAGAATGATATAGGAGAGCATACAATGGCGCATGATTTTCGCTTAGGATATTGTGTTAGTTTTCATATAGATGGCATGGTTAAACAACATATTTTAGCACTAGAGGGAGGCTCAAGAGGACAATGCATACGGCCGAGTTGAGAGAAGACATAATACCTACTATGTAGCTTCTTACATGATTGAGAATGACCCGAACGAAAAAGTGTAAATATGGGTTAATTGATACACAAATCGGTGAGTATAACAATGATGTAACCTAACACATTCAAATAGGCCGGATGAAGTGGAGACTGGATGCATGAGTACTATATTATAGATTTATAGGAAAGTCCCTCTAAAGTTGAGGGGATAATTTAATATAGTGGCAACTAGACAAACTTTGTTATCTGTAATATAGTCTTGATGGATTAAGAAAGCTCAAGCAAATATGATGGAATTGTCAGGATTGAGAGTGAAGGTAATTTAGGGTGAAATCATGTTAGACATCTTTTGGGTGGAGTTTTTAGAACATAACTAATAGTCCTGACTATCATTAGCAAGAAGAGAGAAAGACGACTAAGATGGTTTGTAACTTTGTACATGTCAAAAGGAGGCCACATACAAAACTAGTTAGGAGAGTTGAAGCTTCGACAGCTAGGGTTGTAAACGAACTAAAAACTCAGTGAACATTTCATGAACCGTTGGGTAAAAATCCGTTTATGTTCATTTATTTATTAAAAGAACGAACATGAACAAAATTCAACGTTCGTTTAGTTAACCGAAACGACTTAAACAAAAGTTTAATACGTTACTTATATGCTCAGTGATACGTCCGAGTTATGTGTTCGTTATTCATTCATTTTATTTGTCTCTTCATTCATATATTGATCGTATTATTATATATATTTAAAATCACTTTACTTAAACAAAACAACATTTATAAAACATAATTGGATAAATTACACCGATCGTCCCTGTACGCAACCCCGTTTACCCGTTTGGGCCCCCGTTTTGAAAATCGATGGAAATGATCACGAAAGTGGTCATTTTGGTGCGTGTTTGGTCCCAAGGATGAACGGTCGTTATATGTCTTTGTTAGTGATGGGTATTATGGTAATTTTGCATAAAAACTATGTTGCGTTGTTGGTCCCTTAACATGGTGTTTTTTGTGTTACACCTGTACACTTCTCATCACATCAGCAATAAATTTTTTTACTATTCACTTCACTTACACCTCTGATCCCTATCATTTCACAAGATTTCCCCGCCCAAATCCTATTCCTACTCTCTTATAAACCACTCACACACTAGACCTAATTTTTTTTTCTGTGTTCAAACCCGTACATGCAATAATGTTAATGGGATAGAAGCTCCGCAAAAGAAGGTGGATGAACACCACCGAGCGACTAATTGAAGATCTTGAATCGGCATATGGTAATGATTTGAAGCCCTTTTGATTAAAGTTTAAATTTGTACAAATGTAGTGTTCTTTACTTATTCTATGCTTGATTTATGAAGTTAATTTTTAATTTTGATTTTCGGAGAATGCACCTAATATGTTTTTGATTCGAATACATCATGATTGAAGATTTTGAAGGTATCCAGGCAAAATGTATGTCGATGGTCATGTCGATATATTTGATATAATTGAAATCGATCTGTTTAGTATCGTTGCGCTGAATGATTCGATCCAAATAGTTTATATAAAATATATTATATATCCTAAATATCTCAAATAAGTAATAGTATAAAGAGTATCCCGTTTGATATGACAATTACTTGAGGACAAGTAATAGTTAATCTCCCGGATGTCGTGTCCCCGACGAGAGATGAATTTGAAATTCACGAGAATGTTTCGTTTGATGCTTGAATGACAAATATTTTGTTTTTGGTTTTAAAACTAATTTTAATCACTAAAAATTACCAATCAAGAATTACTAATAATAAAACTACCAAATTTAAAGCTAAATGATCTAAAAGATATTTAAGAGACGATAATGCTTGCTAAGTAATGTGAAAAGTTCATTAAGTGTGAATTAAGGTCTATTAACGAATTAATTTCTTTTGAAAAGATAATTATCTCACAACGTTGGTTTATTTTGACAAAAATCTCCCAAAAAGAAATTAATTACTAGATGTGTAGTTTGATTATTTTTCCGGCTTTTGCCATTCAAAATATTCAAACTATAAATCTAAATAATCGAAGATTATTAATTAATTAAAACCTTTTTCATATCCCTCACTTAATTTCCCAGATTACAAATCACTTAACAATTACTATTTAAAACTATCACTTAGCAACAAATCATTCTAATAAGCATCAACATATTATAAAACTACAAATTATGCTACTTTATACTATTGATTAAAAGAGGAAAGAAGATTAGAACCCGAATGATGAATCCGATTCGAATATTACACCACCCGCTCTTATAAACTTAATTAAACTTTTAAAGTTTAAGAACTTTCATCTAATTTTATTTCACCTATTAATCAATAAAGTTTTGAGCTTTATTAATTAATAAGCTAGGTAAAAACTTAAAAAGCTTGGAACTTTAATAGTGAAACTAGTTTATAAGAACCATAAGCTCCTCGCCTAAATGTAGAATAAGATCCATCAACAATAAAACAAACAAAGTTAAAGTGCACAATAAACAATAAGCTACTAAGACAAAATAAGCTAGATATTATTATAAAGACAATAAGCTAATAAAATGAAACTTTAGAATCTCAAATCCACACGAAGCTAACGGGATTCATTCAAGTGAATCGGATTCGGGTATATTTAAGGATTTAGATCTAAGAAAAATAAGCTAGAATTAAAAAGCAACAAACTTTATGCTAGAAAATAAGCTAAAAATATAAGATCTATTATTTTTAGTTCTAATCCACCCGAAATTAAGGTGTTCAATCAAGTGAATAAGAGACGGGTATATTTAAGGATTAGATCTATATATAAAAAAATAAGCTTGAATAAAAATAAGCAATTGAAAATAAGCTAAAATAAGCTCACTCGAAAAGCTCTAAATCGAAAACAAATATAAAATAAGCTAGTCTAAATAAGCTATTAAAGAATCTTATTAAAATATAAGCTTAAGAGATCAGATCCAAAAATAAGCTATAAGCATGAGCTTATTTGGAAATAAGCTAAAAATAAATAAGAAAAAGACAAGAGAATAAGCTTAAATAATAAGCTAAAGAAAACACCACATTTGACATAACACTTTTTATTAATAGCTCCAAAATCTTGATTACAATAAGCTAAAATAAGCAACAAAAAGCTTTTATAATAAGCAAACTAATAAGCTAGAAAGACATAAAAATAAGCTACACTAAATCTACACTACTTGAAAATTAAACTAAATCCTAACACCCCAAAAACTGCTACTATGCGTTCCTTTTTATAGCCCATAGTGGAGAGGGGCATTTTTGTCATTTCAAGCCATCCAGACTCGTTATAGTGCAAAGGAGGGGGGTATTTTCGTCATTTCAGCCCCAAACGCATTTTTATTAGGCGTTCCTCGTACGCCAGCTAGTAACAGCTGGATCCACCAATCATAATGCGCCACGTTAGCTTCTAGATCATTCCTCGTACAGACAACCTCGTACACCTAGGCACAGTACCTTCGTTACCAATCATTTGGGAATTGCAACGTGGCACACTCTGATTTGGCCGCCTGCCAGGACTGGCCACGCCACGTGGCAAGTCAACGCCGCCGGACCACCGGTCAACGGTGGCCACCGGCGGTCAACGGTGCCTCCCAGCGGTCTACGGAAGGTCAAACGCTGAGCAAACACAGTTGAAAAACCCTGCCGGACACAGAACGGACCATCGCGGAACACGTGGTCGGGTCGGAGTTAAGAACAGGGTCGTATCGCCATGTGGCATGCCACGTGGGCCTGAGGAGATAATACCCTCTTGTAGGATCGACCATGACCTCTTTAGCGTGAAACTTAACCCTACTCTGTTTACCAACTGAGCTTGACAGAGTTTCAATATTATAGTTGCAAAATTAGTATTTAACATATAACTATTTGGACTAGTTCATTATTAGTAGAAAGGTTCAAACAGGGACCAAAAGGGAAAATAAAAAGGTTCAAATATGAAAGGGCACTACGGTACGTTGGACTCGTAATTTCGTGCTCTTTCCAATGGTGTGATTCAGGAATATTAACGACTTCGTTTGAACCTTGATAAACGTAAAAACGTCGTCGAAAGTCACCCGAAAATTACTGTTTTTGCTTTGTTTTCAATCCTTTGTACCTGTAAGGCATAAAAACACAATACAAACATATTTGCAACATATTTATCCATTTTTAGTGTTTTAGTCCGTTAACTAGCATTTTCTGAGGTACAAATGATGTGTGTTAGCACACATCAAAATTCCCCCACACTAAGCCATTGCTGGTCCCATACGCAATGTAAATAAAACACGCCCGGAAATAAATAATTAAATCCCCTATTAACTTATGACCCCTCACAATCAAACAAGAACAGAAAGGTCCCAATAGAAGCGTTTCAAAAATCTTTTATTTTTGTGATTGCGACCCGTTTTAAACCACTTATTCATTATAGATTAAAAAAACTAAGATAAAAATTAATATAAAATTATCTTTAAATGGCTTTTAAGGATCGAGAGTTCGTCATCCTTGATTTTCATAATCCCCAAACTAAGCTTAAAACGAAATCATAGTTAAATATAAGATTAGATGCTAACACTACTTATAAATGCTAATTGTGTAAGTATAAACTTAACTTTTCGCTCCCATTATTCCTAAATCCTCTAAGGCTTTATTTATTTTTATTATCAGTGACAAATAAATAATGCCTTATTCACCATAATGTAAACCCAACGGGTTTATGACCACATTTAGTCTTGAAATCTGTCCTAAGAGACGTTATGGTGAGAATAAGTTACTACTTATTAAGGTTACTAAATTTGCGCATGACTTTTAGGGGATTATCCTTTTTATTTTTTCCAAAAACAATCAACTACGAGTCTAGTGACGAAGGCTTTATTTATGCATAACCCCGAAGTCAAAATGTGGCTTTAGTATTAATATTATTATTTTAGATACATTATTAAACCTCAGGTCCTTCTAATCAACTGACATATACGACGTTCCACCTACCGACAAGAGCCAATAGTTTTATTTCGACCTTGGTAATTTCCTTGACCTTTTAGAAGGCTGCAACATCGGTTATGAGCCGAAAAGATGCAACAAACTTTTATCAGTCTCGGATTGTTATTACTATGTGCCTTATTTAGAAGACTGCAACATCGGTTGTGAGCCGGCAATATGTAGTAAACTTTTATCAGTCCACAGTTATTATTATTATTATTATTATTATTATTACCTCCACCCTTTAAACGACTACCACATCGGTTGTCATCCGGCAAGAGGTAGCAGTCTTATTTCGGCTTCGGTTTATTATATAACTTTTATTATTATTAGCCAAATTTCAAGTCTTGCGGTCTTTTAACAACTGCCACATCGGTTGTGAGCCGGAAAGAGACAACAACCTATTTCCCCGCAACACTGACAAAACCTCGATGTGTACCTTACTTTCACCAGAAGGAATCTCTACGAAGTGATTTAAAACTAAGATGCAAAAAAAACCTAAAGTTAAAAGTAACTTTATTTATTCAAACAATTATATAACGTTTTTTAAGCTGGTGCGAGAAAAAAGGCCAATTAACCTCTATGGCTCTAAGAGTTCCAAACTACTCTACGCTTAAACATTCTAACTTATATCCAACTCTTCATTATTCGTTCTTTGCAAAATTATTTAAAAGTTAAGCAAACTCTAAGTCTCGAAAGCCTCAAGGGAAGTAGAGTTTAAACCGGTTCAAGTCAAAAGCTACTAATTGTACGGGCCTACTTATTTATATATTTTTATAGAAAGCTAGAGTGCAAAACTTGGTCAAGTCAAAAGCTACCTAGTTCTACGGGCCTGCTTATTACTAACATTTCTATATTTTTATATTTTTCTATTTTCTTATCATTAATTTTTTTAGCATAAAATAAAGCAATATTTAGGTTAAAACGGGGTTGCAAGGGAACACAACAGGTACATGTATAATCACATTTCGATAGAAATCCCCCCCACACTTAAAATCGAACATTGGCCTCAATGTTTAAAAATGTCGGGTTTTACCCCCACACTTAGGAACGAAAAAGGCAAATGCTAGTAATTCCAAGTGTGAAAGGGGAAACACAATATATATATACATGATCAGGATTGAGGATTCCAAAATAAGCAGAAGATCGAAGACTGGATGATTAGAGGATTGAAAACAAGCACGGGTCTTCATGATCTTTAGGAATCCTGCAAAAAACGGAACCACATACCATAGAAAGAAGCACGCCCCCACACTTGGGCTATAAAATCACACAATTATTTATTAAGAAAAATAGAAAGAAGAAAAGAAACGGGTTACCTCTCAAGAAGCGCTTGTTTTTGTGCGAGTCTCTAGCTTGACTTTCCCCGAATTTCTTTGTCCTTAGGGTGAAAACTGACCGAAGATTCGGCCATCAATGAAATTTCACTTAAAATATGACATTTATCGATCAAGAAATTATTAATCAGAAGATGTGGAGATTTTCTCGTGAAAGAGAAAACTCCATCCATAATGAGAATTCCGGGATCGAAAACCTTGTCTTCATTTCCGGAGGGAAATGAAAGAAAAGTGTCGATCTCGGAAGGATCAGTCAGGAGAAGAGAATCACTGACGAATGAGAAAGTAGGAAAATCGTTCACTGGAAAAAATTGAAATCTCTTAGATTGGACTCTTTTGATAATGAATATTCTAGGCTCGAAAACTATGTCTTCATTTTCAGAGGGGAATGAGACTAAAGGAACGATCTTGGATAATTCCGTAGAAAGAGAGAAGTCACAATCGGATAAAAGGAGAGAAGAATCATTAAGCTCATTAATTTTTAAACCCTTAGTCAATAAATCAAATATATTGTCCTTCAAAACTCTAGTAAAATCTCCTGGAACGATCTTAAGATCAAAGTAAAAACGGTCATACTCCGGTGGAGATATGATGTGAGCGAGTTCATCGGCGAACTCCTCATGATAAGAATCACTCCTATCGGCAGGAGGAAACTGATCAATCAAAAGGTCAAAGATAAACGAATCATATTCAGGAATAGAAAAATCAGAATGAGTAATGATACTGCCACTACTCTTCTCTTCAATATGATCGTCATCAAAATAGAAAGCTTCATAATCCGGAAGAGAATAATCAGAATAGGTAGTGGTACTGCCACTACTCTTATCTTCAATATCAAAGCTAAAAGTCTCATATTCAGGAAGAGAATCATCAAAATAAGAAAGAAGGATGTCGGTCTCCTCCACGAGAGAGTCACTATCCTCGTAGGGAATAGGAGATGGGGAAGGAGACTCGACCACATAATCAGATGGAGTGGGATTGCCACTCAAAGAATTGTTTTCAATAGGAAATTTATCGCACAAAGAGTCAACAACATCAATTCTATAAACGAAATGGTCGGCACGTCCCGTAAGATTCTCCAAAGCATGAAATTTCTCTTCTTAAAGCTGAGATGGACATGGAATCAGTGGCTAATGAGGATTAGGCTCAAGGTCTTCCTTAGGTTTTGGTGCGGACAATGATGGAGTTTCCAGAGGTGGGACAAGTGGTATGCTCTTAGAGCTAGCAATTTCCACCACTTCCGTTATGGTCTCCGGTTCTAGTTCCTCATTGAGAAAATTAGAATGAGGAATAAA